>PVJN01019453.1:0-37399 GCA_004026805.1 Lasiurus borealis | reverse complement strand
CCCCCCCCCCCCCCAGTTTGTTAAAGTCCCAACAAGACACAGTATCAACCTGGGATCCACAGGCCAGAAGGGCGCAGGGACAAATGGAGAAACTTTCCGTGAGGTTTAGGGGTAACTAAGAGCAGAGATCTCAGTCACATATCCCCCCACTATCCCCCACCCCCATGGTCCAGCCGCCTCCTCCAAGGTCCAGGTCCCCGAGGAAGGATGCAGAAGCCCCCAGCAAAGAGCCGTGGGCTGGCAGCTAAGGCTGCCCCGCCTGGCTCCGCCTCCAGGAGGTGGGGGAGGAGGAAGGGCTGGGGGCCAGCCGGGGGAGGGGACCCTGCGGAGCATAACGGTCAGGAGTTTTCCAAAGTGAGAGGGGCAGGCCTGAATGGGGGCGCACCTGGCAGGGGGGGCTGGAGCTGCCTCTGGAGCTTGGCTGGGCCAGGCCCGTGCGGGAGGGGGTGAGTGGGGAAGGCGAGTACCCCCTTCCCTCCCGGGAGCCCCGAGGGGGGGACAAGGAGGGAAACAAAGCCCAGTGCAGACCGGCCCTCGAAGGTGGAAGAGATTCCCAGGTGCACTCACCCCGCGGCTCGGCTCAGAGATCGGGGTGCCCCGCTGCAGCCGGTCCCCCGGCCCCGCGCGTCCACTCTGAGCGGCGTCCACTCTGAGCGCTAGCGCCGCGCGCGCAGGAGAGGCCGCGGCCCTAAGAGCTCGGCCTGGGGGCGGGGCCGGGGGTGGGGCTCCGGACGGAAGTGGGGCGGGGGAGCCCCATCAGGGGGCCCTGGAAGCCTCCAAGGGGTTCCTGTGTGCGGAAAGCCTTCAAGAGGGTACTATGCCCACCCCCCCATCACATGCATGAGAGAACACCCTGAGACACCCTCCCCTCTGGAAATCTGGTGACAGAGGGAACCCCTATCCTGCTCCCCCCACCTTCCAGGTGCTGATCGTGGCCATGGCAACGGATGGAGGGATTGGAAGCCCAAACAGCAGAGGGCTCCCCAAACACACCCAAATACTGGAGGTCGGATAAGGGGCAGAAAGAGCCCCATCCAGTCTGACTTGGATGGCAGAAGCCGCGCCCCCACAGACACAGAACGCCCCAGAGGGTGGGGGAGGGGTGCAGGCACAAAGAGGCTGCCCCCTTAGTTGGGGTCTGGGGTGGGGGGATGAATGGGGACACGGTGGCAGAGGCCCCCACCTTGGGCACAACCCTGAGGAAGGGGCGGAGAGCGCAGACCCAGATTGGAAACAGATGGGGCCACCATGCCAGGCCGGAGACACCCGATCCTCAGGGAGGGGTGGGTGGGAAGGAGGGGGGGAGGGAGGGGCGGCCCCTCCCAGGCAGCCAATCCCGGCAGTGCTGCAGCCCCGGTGCGGGTTTGAAAACTCCAGGGCTGAGACGGGGAACGGGGAAGGCAGGAGGCCCCTGGGGTTCTGGGAGCTCGGAGAGGCGTTTGGAGAGGGGCGGAGACCGTGATGGCGAGCCAAAGGCCGCCGCAGGGGGCTGGCTCCCCATCTGCTCCCACCCCGGCCCCGGCGAAAATGCCTGGTCCCACCATTAGTGCTCAGGATGCCTCCCAGAGCTAACAGGTATTGAGCGCCTGGTGTATATACCAAGTGCTGTGCCTGCTCACCCCACCCAACATCACCCCCATTTTCCAAAGGGGTTAGCGGAGGAATAGAGAGGTTTATTGCCCAAGGTCACAAAGAGCAGGGACTGGAACCAAGGTTTGGGTCCAGAGGCTGAACCCTTACCCACAATGCCGCAGGAGCGGCCGGAGGGTTGGGGGAGGAGAAATGGACAAGTTGCTACATATTTAAAGCGTCCAGGGACACAGCAGTGCTGGACAGAGACGGCCCCACCCGCAATAAGCTCACTGCACAGTGGGGCAAAGGACGGCTTTGATCGGACACGCAGGCAGCTGTGGGAGCTCCGGAGGCCCTGATAAAGGTTCAGGGGCAATTCACTTCCCAAGGTGGCCTACCCATGCTCTGCTATGGCTGCCTTAGAGGGTCCATTCCCCACCTCTCCTGGGTAATCTGCCCCTTTCCCAACCTGTGTTCTCCCGTCTGCAAAACAGAGTGTATGATGCCACCTCCCCCCGCACTGGGAAGGCCTGCCCTGGAGTTCCCAAAGCCCCGAGCGCACAGTAGGTTCTCTGTGAGTGTCTGGATGTGGACTCCATACAGAACACACAGTAGGTGCTGCTAATAAACACAAGATATGCAATATCTCCCCTCCCCACAGCCCAACTATGAAATGCACACAGTAGGTTCTTTATGAGGTGCTACACTTGGCACCTCAGCACCATATGACGCACACAGGAGGTGCTCTGTGTCAACATGGATGTGAAATCATGCAGTGTAACCTCCTCCTGCTTGGCAGAGTATACCGCGGGCCCTCAGGGAATGCCACCAGGAGCATGGTGGGTGCTCTGCTTGCATGTGCAGACTGATGGGCCAGACACAGGGCTCATACACACTCAGGAATGAAGCCACGCTCGCCCACGTGACCTCAAGGAAGAACCTGTTTTCCCAGCTTTATTAAGAACCAGGCCCACAACAGGCGCTCAATGAATCGAGATGTCGGGGCGCCTGGGGCAGAAGTGCCTGTCTCTGGGCCGTCCAGGCCCCAGGGGATGGTGGCTGAAGCCCTGCCACGCCCTCTCCCGCCAGTCCTGCCCTCTCTGGGCCTTTTGCCCATGTCTCCTTGGAGATGACCTCTTGCCTCCATGCATGGCAGTGACCACAGGGGCTGGGAACACAGCCACCTTCGAGGTAAGGGTGGGAGCGATCCGGGCGAGGAATGATGCCTGCCTCTGGCCTACCCCAGTGGGGTGACTCCATCCACACAGCATCCTGAATGTCCCCATCACAGCTCTAATCACCCCATTCTTTAACTGCCTGGTCCCAGGCCTGCCTCTGCCACCAGACTGACCTCTGAGGGCAGGGCAGGGTCTCTGTCTTGATCAGAGCACACACCCCGAACTGGGTCCCCAGCACCCAGCAGAGGGCCTGCATGGAACACAGCAAACCTTCCCATGAACAGCCAGGACCCTCCTCAACCAGGAGGACCCACTCCAATCTTATTCCCCCCAGGGGCCACAGGACACGGCACCCTCATCACAAGCGGGCATCTTCACCCACCTTCTTGTTTTCTTTTTTCACGCACCCTTTTAAAATAAAAATTTATGAGTACCTACTGTAATAAGCCATGACTGGTTTGAGGCACTAGGGACATAGCAGAGACTAAGTCTGACAAAGATCCTTGCCCTCATGGAGCTGATGTTCTAGCGAGGGCAATGGAAGGGAAACAGAAGAAATAAAATACACCAAGGACCAGTCAGCAGTAAGTGCTATGAAGATGGACAAAGTGGGGGAGAAGGGGACGGAGGGAGAGAGGATCTCAGTCTAAAACACGGTCAGGGAGTAAGGAAGTGACATTCTACCAAAGATGTGAAGGAAGTGAAAGAATGTGAAAGAGGTATGGATGCTTGGAGGAAGTGCAATAGGGGAGGGTATAGCACATGCAAAGGTCCTGGGACAGGACCATGCGTGGCTGGTGGAGGAACAGGGAGGAGGAGGCGTGTGCGGCTGGAGCAGAGTGAGTGTGGGGATGGGGGGGGACAAAAGGCAGGGAGGGGGACAGAAGAGGGGCAGGACCTGACTCAAGTGCTCACAGGAGCCCTCTGTCCACTGCAAAGACATACTGTAGCAGGTTAGGGGGCGTCCAGAGGAGAGGTGATTGCACATATTCAGGCCAGCAATGAGGGGGCTGAATCAGCTGGAAGCACAGGAAGGGAGCAGGGGAGGAGTGAGCACATTCTGGAGAGAGGGGGAAGGCAGAGCCAACAGAATTTTTCTAAAGGACTAGTTGTGGGGCATAAATTAAAGCAGGGACGCAAGGACAACTCCAGGGTTTGGGGCCTGAGCAGCATGAAGGTTAAGAGCTGCCACCTCAGGAAGCCCTCCCTGAGTGCTTGGCTCTCCCACTGCTCTTGAGGGCTGACCCCTGAATGCTCAGTTATGTCCTCTACATACACCCTGGAGGAACTGTCCTTGGGGAGAAGCATGGGGCTTGATCACGTCAGCCCCTGCAGCTGCATTTGGGGGGGTAATTTTTTTTTTCAAAATAACTTTTCTTCTAATTATAAAATAGGCACGCGCAGCAGAAAATTTAGAGAAAATCAGCATAAAGAAGAATATAAAAATTGCCCACATTGCACGCCTCTCCTGGAGAGAAAATGTGAGCATGTGGTCATTTTCATTCATTCTTCCCACAAACATGTGTTGAGTACCTACTGTGTGCCAAGCCAGTGGGGACACAGCAGTGGGCATTATAAAGCCAGCACCCCTGCCCTCAAGACAAGTGAGGAAGACAGACACTCTTAGGAAAACCAACATAGTCAGGAGCATTATGCCGGTCAGTGCTAAGAGATCCCAACAACAACAACAAATGCACAGTGAGGCTCTAGATGCCTGGAGGGGCCCAGGGGACTTCTCAGAGGACCTGGTGAAGTCAGCAAATCAGACATACAAGCACCTAGACTTTCAGGCAGGAGAAACATCAAGTGCAAAGGTCCTGGGGCCAACTGTGTCCTTCTAATCTTCTATGTGTGCAAATTGGTACTTCCTTTTGAAAATGGAGATCACCATTTTAAGACCATTTATTTATCTGTGTCCAACCCACAGAGTTCAACCAGTTCCTACTTGTTCTACATGACAAACAACACAGAGAGGGACACCCACATATGAACCCGTGGCCTGTCACTTCCTGCACAAAAGTTCCAACCAATGAGTCTCTGCTGAATGTCCTACAGCCTTTGACACCCACCCTGAGGGGGGACCCTCAGGCAAAGCCACACACACTTAGGTAGGATCTCTCTCTCTGTCTGTCTCTGTCTCTCTCTCCCCCCCCCCCCATCTCTCTCCCAATCTGCCCCATTGTCCTCACATTTGGAGCCAAAATCCCTCAAAGGTTCATTTACAGGCAACTGCCAAACGCCACCCTCTTGGGATCCAGAGTGAGAGAGAAACTGGTTGGGCAGCTTCCTTTCCCAGCACAGTATCCATGACCTGGGGCAGTAAGCGTGTGCCAACCAGCCAGGAGCCTACTTCACCCACACTCGCATCACGGTCCTGGCGCCCACTCTGCCTGCTCGCTATCCCGCAGTGGGCACACTGCCCACGACAGGCATGTCCCAGCTCCTCAGCTGCCTTTTTCACCTGCCGGTTCCCCAGGCCCAGCTGCCTTCCTCTCCTTCCAGAGAAATCCAGGATGCCTTCAGGTGCAGCTGGATCCAGATGCACCTGCTCTTCCCATGTGCTCCCCTCTCAGCGGATGGCAGCTCCATCCTTCCAGAGGCTCAGGCTAGAGCCTCGGGGCCAGCGGATGCTCCTCCCCTCATCTGCTCTGCACATGCTGCTGGTCTGGAAATAACTACTCCCAAGTCTCCCTCTTTCACTTCTACAAACTTGTCCATCTGTCTCCATGTGCCTTCTTCGTCTAGTCCCCATGACTGCCTGCCTGGACCTAAGTCACCTCCACCCTGGCCCTCCAGCTCTTGCCTCATTCCCCCCAGTCTGTGCTACCCGCCGGAGCCAGGGGGTGCTGAGTCAGGTCCTGGGTCCCGTCCCTCCTCTGCCCACAGCCCTCCAGGGCTCCCACCTCCTTTTCAGGTAAAAGCCCAAGCCCTCCCCACAGCCCACAAGGCCCTGAACCATCTGCCCCATCCCCTCCTCCGTCTCCCTTTCTCCTTTGCTCACTACATTCCAGCCACACGGCCTCCTCTGCTCCTCCCACATGCCAGCCACAGGCCTACCTCAGGGCCACTGTACAGGCTATTCCCTCTGCCCAAAACACCCTTCCTCCACATGTTTGTGTCCGTTTCCTTCTCGCCATTCAGGTCGCCCTCAAGCATCACCTCCTCACAGGCACCCCAACAGCATGCAGGCAGCACCCCCATCACCCTTTATCACACCTTCCTCTAGTTTTCCCTGTTTAGGCACTTGTTTTTGTCTGAAATTACAGGGTGGGGTAAAAGTAGATTTAGAGCTGTGAGTAGGGGAAAGTTTACTATATGCATTACTATGTATTAATTATTGCATTAGTATTCTCCACCTGGAACAACTGAAAACCTACTCCTGCCTCTCCCTGTATGTATTCCTTGTTTATTGTCGAGATCAGCACTCGCCAGCAGGGAACCAACAGCCACGTTTGACTAGTTAAATAAAATTAAACAAAATTCAAGATGTAGTTCCTCAGTCACACCGGCTGAGCTTCCTGCATATGAATGAGGCCCCATGGCCTTGGGACTGGCGCAGATTTAGTGCTCTTTTTTAAAAATATATATATACGTTTTTATTTCTTTTAGAGAGAGAGGAAGGGAGAAGGGGGAGAGAGAGAAACACTGATCAGCTGCCTCTGGCACCACTCCTACCGGAGATCAAGTCTGAAACCAGAGCAAGTGCCCTGAACCGTGACCCTTCAGTGCCTGGGACGGCACTCCATCAACAGCAGCACCTGCCCAGGTGACACAGTGCATTTCTGCCATCACAGAAAGTGCTGTGGACGGCTCTGCTGGAGACTGGGAGCCAGGAAGGTGGGACTGGGCTGTCTTTGGTCACTGCTGGGTCCCAGGGCCTGGCTGAGAAGGTGCTCAGTAAATGCTCTCTAGACAAACAAAGGAACAAAAGAATGGCTAAGAGGCTTTGCAAAGCCTGGAGGCTCCGATCTGCAGGACAGGCCTGCCGCCTGCAGCCACAGGTGCACAACTGGGATTAGCACCGGGTCTATCTGAGTTGCCACCCAGGTGCAATCTGGGGGCTGCTACTCCAGGCCCAAGGGCAGAAATTTGTAAAAAGCTGCCCTGGCCAGCAGCAGATTCCCAGACTCCTTGCTGCAGCCCAGTGTCATCATTCTGACCCCGCCAGAAGCAGAGACGGGGGAGGGGGAAAGGCCCAGGGCCCCTGCCAGGCATGGCCCTCTAGGTTGGGGCCCTCACCAGGACCACCACCATTTCCCACGTTGAGCCACCTGTGGCCGCTTCCATGGCTCTGGCCACATGCTCTCTGCAACGTGTCTCTACGACCAGCAGCTCCCCAATGATAGCTGGGGCTCTCTCAATGCCCCCCGCCTTGCGCAGGCCTTCTACCACATCCCAAGGCCCTCATCTTATATTCAGCCGGCTCATGTCTTCCCCTTAAGCCCGTGATTTTCAGCTAGAATTTTGAAAACATGCAATACCTGATTAATTTAGTCAGAGGCACTGACCTCTCTCCCTTAGATTATCAAATGAAAAACGGACAACAGGCAAAACAACAGGTATGGTGTAAGAATGGCCTGTCTTGAACCATAAATACAATGAGTGGCCAGATGATGGTGATCTCTGAACGCATAATAATCTGGCCACTCAGTGTATATCCAATATAATAAAAGGCTAATATGCAAATCGTCCCCTTGACCAGGAGTTCGACCAGCAGGCAGGCTGGCCAACCGCCCATGTCCCCTCCCTTTGGCCAGGCTGCCTGGACCCTACTCATGCATGAATTCATGCAGCGGGCCTACACACACACACACACACACACACACACACACACACACTTAGTGGCCAGATTATTATATGTTCAGAGATCATAATAATCTGGCCACTCAGAGTATATCCAATATAATAAAAGGCTAATATGCAAACTATCCCCTCGAACAGGCCAGCAGACAGGACAGCCAACCGCCCATGTCCCCTCCCCCTGGCCAGGCTGGCCGGACTCCACCCATGCACAAATTCATGCACTGGATCTCTCTATATATACTGAGTGGCCAGATTATTATGATCTCTGAACACAAAATAATCTGGCCACTCAGTGTGTATAAGGTCATACAATAGAGCCACATCTTATTGGTCACATCATATAATAAGGTTATGTCCAATTGGTTAATTCTTGGTATCGGAAATCCTTAAATACAAGCATAGATACTTTTTTTTAAGTCACTTTGGAGTAATAAAAGGTAGGTTTTTGTTTCTTGGGGTTTTTTTTGTAAATCAATCAAAATTATTCCTGTTTTTTGTCAGACCAGCAAAAAAATATATTTTTGGTGTACCATAGAATTTTAGAAATTAGGAATTAGTGCCATGAGATGAAAAGGGTTGAAAATCACTGCCTTAACCTAATTTACTTTAAAATCTAGAAAAACTAGAAATTACTCCATAATGCATGGCTCTCCCTGCCTAGCCTTGAAAGTGACCAGAGAAAACGGTTACAGTGAAAATATGTACAGAGGTCTTCCATTTTCTCTGGCTACTGTGGCCCAAGGCAGCAGCCTAAAAGGATCTGGTTACAAAGAGGTTGGATTGGCAGGTGTTGGTGTTAAAGATTGCCCTACACCTGAGACTCTCTCCTCGCCCTGTTCCAGATGAACCGCAAAGGGAGTCATCGCTAGTCTGTGCCACCAGACACTTCCTCAATGGGTCACCCCGAAACAGCCTCATTCTGGGCAGCCCCCACTTTAGAAATTACTGTCCACAGGAGGCAGGAGGATAAGGTTCTTTTCCCAGCTCTGTCCCCGGTGAGCCACGTGGTCCCTGAACTATTTCCTGCCACTCTCTTGCCTCAATTTCCCTACCAGCAGAGAGGAGAGGGAGATTGTTTGTTTTTTAGTGCCCAAAGCTGATTTTGTAGGTTCAAGGTCTTTGAAGAACAGGGAAATGGAGGGAAAGGCCAGCGAGGTCCCAGAGGCAGGATGAGGTGGGGCCCGGTCTTGGTCACTCACTACTCACACCTCAGCATCTCCCTTGCACCAGGGGCTCTCTCGAGTTCTGGGGACACAGCTGGGACCAAAGCAGGCAACCACCCAGGGCTCTCCTCTAGGGAAGAAGATACAGACAGCCAGGCCACGATGGGTAAGGAGCGAGTTCTGGGCAGAGGACACAGCATATGCAAAGGCCCTGGGGTGGGACTGAACACACTAAGTCCTAGGGCGGTGGTTCTCAAAATTCCTGATGCCATGACCCTTGAATACAGTTCCTCATGATATAGTGACCTCCAACCATAACATTGTCTTCGTGGCTACTTCCTAACTGTAATTTTGCTACTGTTATGAATCATAATGTAAATATGTTTTCCGATGGTCTTAGCAATGACCCACAGATTGAGAACCGCTGCTGTAGAGCCTAAGACCATCGGAAAACACAGATATTTACATTATGATTCATTAACAGTAGCAAAATTACAGTTAGGAAGTAGCCACGAAAACAATGTTATGGCCGGGGTCACCACAACATGAGGAACTGTATTCAAGGGTTGTGGCATCAGAAAGGTTGAGAACCACGGCTCTCGGGAAAGAGAGGTGGCTGGTAGCTGAGAAACGGGACTAGAGGGGTAAGGGATTACAGAGCATTTTGGTTGAGCAATGAATACACGTGAGGCGTGAACAATCCTCACACTCCTGTAACCAGTTCCTTTCACTCCCCAGCTGCATTAAGAGAGCCCCTGTGCCCCAGGCTCCAGGCTGAGCGCTAGGGACACAGAGTGGCCCAGGCAGCCCCAGCCCATCTTAAGGAGTTCACAGGCCTATGGGGGAGGGACCCAGGGGCTCCAGCAGCTGAAGACCAGATCTGGGATGAGGGGAGTCCTCTGGCCTGCGAAGGGGGCCGGCTTCCAAGAGGAGGGGATATGTACGATGTGAAGAAAGAGAAACGGGGAGAGGAGACCGAAGCAGCACTGGACAAACTGGAAGAGGTGAAAACAGGACCCTCGGGCCAAGTGCCTGCCACATCCCACAGGTGACAAGATAGGGGCTAGGGAGCCGGCTGCTGGGGGTGGTGGTGGACCTGCTGGGTGAGCCCAGGTGCAGTTACAAACCTTCACCTCCCAGAGCTCTCAAGTCCAGGGAGAAGGTGAGGCCTTTAGGCAGGAGTTGGGATTTGAACCCAACCCCGTCTTCCCCCCAAACCTAAACATGTTCTTTAAGCACTTAGTGTGGGCGAAGCACTCAAAACTGAGTCAGGCACACAGTAGGTGCTCAGGGAACACTGGTTATTATTCCTATCTCTTCCTGAAAGCCAGGCCCCCACACACAAACAGCTCATCGAATCCCCTCAATGAATATTACCCCCACACACATACACTTTTCCAGTTGGGGAAACTGAGGCACAGAGGCTGAGCCCAAATGCTCACCACTAATAAGGGACAGAGCAGGGGCCCGAATCGAAGCTGGTTCTTAACTCTTCCCCCAACCACTCATCTGAGCCTCCGTTTCCCACCCTCAGCCCTCACCACCCTGCCTCACCGGGAGGCAACAGTCCCAGAGTTCATGGCACCTCACCCCCAGCCCCTCTGTGACTCGCAGCTGCATAGGGTCAGGCGCTAGCAGCCACCTGGAGGCAGAAGGATAGACCACTGGCTCCCAAATGCCTTTATGATGATGATTATTTATTAATTATTCCCTGCAGCTGCCCCCGCACTGGGAGCCACAGGCAGCACCGGCCTGGGCGAGGGCAGTGCCCCGATGAGGACAGTGCGTGGGCTCAGCAATGGCCCCAGGAGGACTCCGTGCCAGGCCTTTGCACTCTCTATCCCCCTGCCCAAACCCCGTTCTCCCCAGATACCCACTGGCTGCCCCCCTCACCCTCTCTGTTCAGATGTCACACTTTCAACCAGGGCTCCCAGGCCCCCTCTTCAAACCCTACCCTCCACCCTCGCATTTCCCTCTCCCTTCTCTAATTTTTCTTTCCCAGAGCAGCACACCACCCTGACATGGGATGTGGTCTTTCTTCTGTGCTTTCTTCATTCTCCGTTCCCTCCCCCACTAAACTGTAAGCTGCAAGACGACAGGGTGCTTATTCTGTTACAGTACCTGTGGCTTAGTTGACTGGGTGTTGTCCCCTTGCACCAAAAGGTTGCCAAGGTCAGGGCACATGCCCGGGTTGCGGGCTTGATCCCCGGTAGGGGGCGTGCAATAAATAATCATCATAATAAAGACAATGATTCTCATCACTGATGTTTCTATCTTGCTCTCCCTCTCCCTTCCTTTCTGAAATAAATAATTATATATATATATATATATATATATATATATATATATATATAGTCCAGCCTCATACACACACACACACACACACACACACACTACAGGCCCAGTGCACGAAATCATGTGCAGGTAGGGTCCCTAGGCCTGGCCTGCAATCAGGGCCATCTTCCGCCCATTTGCCAGTCCCCAGTTCCGCCTCACCACCAACACACATCCCGGTTCCCAGTGGTTCCCCGTTGGCCATCCAGTGATCAGAGCCTGCAGGCTGGGGGCAAGGACCATGAGGTGGTCAATGCACCTCATAGCAACTGGTCAATTGATTGTTCTGGTTGTTACACCGTTACAGTTACTGGCCTTTTATTATATAGGATATATATGGGGGGGCCACTGTGTCCCTAGCGCTCAGCCTGGAGCCTGGGGTGCAGGGGCTCTCTTAATACAGGTGGGGTGTGAAAGGCTGGACCCATTTATGACACGCACCCATTGCTCAGCCAAGGCCATGCTGAATCTCTGCATCCATGCCCTCCCTCCCCCGCCCCGGGCCCTGGGGGAAGCATTTGTCTCTCTCTCCCTGCTGAGAGGTGTAGGGATGTTTTCACATTCCCTTTGAGCTTGCAAACAACACCTCCAGAAATGTATCTGATAGACACGTTCTCCTGAAATGACACACTAGACAGTCCTCACCCCTGAAATGACACACGTAGAAAAATCCTTACAGCAAGACTTGAACTAACTTAAGTGCCCATTAATAATGGATCCGTTAACTATGCGGCAGTCCAAGGGACCAAACAGTGCCACAAAAACATTAGTATTTCTTAGTATCAGGAGATCAGTGTCACAGCTGTGAAAAGGAATGGGGTTTTTCTCAGTGGTTGGAGCATCAGCCCTGGGACTGATTCCAGTCAAAAGCACATACCTCAGATGCAGGCTCAATCCTTGGCCCCAGTCCTGGTGCATGCAGGAAGCAATCAATCAATGTCTCTCTCACATCAACATGTCTCTCTCTCTCTCTCTCTCTCTCTCTCTCTCTCTCTTCTCTCTCTCTCTCTTTTCCCCTTCCTTTCACTCTCTAAAAAATCAATGGGGAAAATATCCTTGGAATGGGGAGGCTAGAGGTACAATTAGGAAGTTACTTGGTAAGACACGGTATTTTTAAGTGGGGGAAGAAAACACCAAGGTACAGAACAGCATGTGAAGGACGCTACCCTTTGGCTAAACAAAGGAGTATAAATCTACCCGCCCACTGAATGCTCGCAGAAGAGCTCTACATAACCGCGCTGTCCAAGACGGTAGCCATGACTGCAAGTGTCTGCTTATACTGAAATGAAATAAAACGGAATACAATTTAAGATCCAAGTCCTCAGTTGCACTAGCCACATTTCCAATGCATACGAGGACATCTGGCTAGTGGCTATTTTATTGAAAAGTACAGCATTTCTATCAATGCGCAAAAGTTCTACCAGACCGATGCAGAACCGGGTGCAAGCCACACCCCCCAGGCCAAATAAAGCTTTATTGGCACATGGCCACGCCCATTCACCTGGCTCCTGGCTCTGGCTGCCTTCTTGCCACAGTGGCAGAGTTGAGTGATAGAGATAGGACTCTCCTCCGCATACGGCTGAAAAGATTTTACTATTGGCCCTTCACAGAAAAAACATACTGACTTCTGTTTCTGGGGAAGGAGCGGGGGAGAGAATGGAGGACGGGGGGGGGGGGGGGGGTTAGGGGGTGTGTGGAAACAGCAGAGGCATTCCACTGTGCACTCGTCTGCATCTCAACTGTGCCCCATGCATGTGCATCATGTGGCCAGAAACATACACTGAAAATTAAAGATGTTGCAAAGTGGAGATGCATCTTCATTTTCCTGCCGGTGGTGTTCTGGGCATCACCAAGCTCCAGACAATTTTGCCAAGAGTGGGCAAAAAAAATGGTTATCTCGTTGTTTTAATTTGCATCTCCTGGGAATCTTTAAAACAAAGATAAATGTCCAACCCCAGATTCCTGAGGAGCAGAGGGCAGGGACCCCATCCATCTCCTCTGCCACAGCATCCCCAGCATCCGTGCCGGGTCAACCAAACGGTGGAAGCCCAGGAAGTGGGCATGAGGACTGAGGGAACCGGGCCCAGGCACAGGGCCGCCGCCGTACAAGGCCTGGGATTGTTGGGGCTGGCGGTGGGCATGGAATGCCAAGCCATGCTTCCCGAGGCCGTGTCACCAGTGGACACGGGGCCGGCCTGGCTCCTGGGCGGGAGCCTGTGCACAGCCCTCCTGGGCAGAGTGCGCAGCAGAGGGGGGAACGGGCGGGCAGGGTGGCCGGGAGCCTGCAGCCGCTACGGGGGAAGGAGCCTCAGGCTCCAGACCTGGAGAGAAATTATATATTCATCAGAATCTTAAACAAAAGCCCCACAGCCGCCTGTCAGCCAGGCTCTGGCTTTTATGGTAATCGGCGATGAATTACCCACAATGCCCAGCCAAGCGCAAGTGGTTCTTGGCCCGGATCCTAAGCTAATTTTTATATGTTCGTGTGTATATAATTTCCCTCCCTCCCTCACATTCCTCTTCTGTCATTAGTGGGATGGTGGGGGGGGGCGGGCGGGGGGGACACAGAGGAAACCCTGGTGTAAGGCCGGGGGTGCTCAAGTCCCTCAGGCCCACCTGGCACCAGCCCCTGGGCCCAGAGCACGTGGAGGTTGGAGTGCAGCGCCACGCGGGGGGCCAAGGGGAGCTGGGAGCCACCAAGAACTGGAGTGGGAACCCAGGGAGTGGAAGACACACAGCAAAGAAGGAAAACGGGGAGCCAAGAGGGGAAGGGCGAGAGCACAGGCCCAGGAGTGGGGCCCGAACCCCTGCCACGTGCTGTGTGACCTGGGGCAAGTGCCTTAACCTCTTGGGCTTCAGCCTCCTGGTCTGCACACCAGGACCCATCTAGGTCCCCAAATGGAGGCCTCTGTGGAGTCTCTGAATTTCTGCCCCAAGAGCTGCAGCAGAGCCTGGAGTTGGCAAAGTCCCAACGCAAGCCCCGCACAACCCCAAAGGTGCAGCTGGGCGCAATTTGTGCCCAGGCTGAGGAAAGAACCTGCCTGGCCCAGGACACCGGCCCGTCACATCCACCACTGCAGGAGGCCCACCCCCAGCCTCCACAGCCCCTCCACCTCCTGGGGACCTTGGTGGCTGTGCTGTAACCACGGGTCCCCTGCCCGCCCCCCTCTTGTCCGTGCAGATGCTCAGGCCTAAGATCGAAGTCATCCTTATTCCTTTCAATCCCACCCTCCCCCAAACACTTGGCCGATCCCACTGGCTTTTGTGAAAAATCCTTCCAGAATCCACGCGCTTACTCCCCCCTCTTCTGCCTCCATCTGGCTCAGCCCCCATCACCTCCCACTTGTTCTAGTGCAGTCACCCCCATGCTAGTCCCCCAGACTCTGCCCTTGCCCCCATGGTCTGTCCTCCCTGCGGTGGTAAAAATACACCTGAGGACACCTGAGCCCAGTCCCCTCCCTTCCCTGCCATAGCCATCCAGGGCTCCTCCCTCCCTCCCTCCAGCTAAAAGCCCAGGCCTGCCCGCAGACCACAAGGCCCGGCAGGACCTGCCCCAGCTTCTCCTCCCTCTCTCTGCCTCACTCGCTCTGTGCCAGTGTTACAGGTTCCGACCCAGGCAAAGTGCAGCCTCCGGAACCTTTCCTCCAGAATTCCACGTCGTCTACCTCTTCCCCTCCTGTGAGTCTGGACTCAAAGATCACCTCCTCGGAGGGCTGCCTTGATTCAGTAGCTACAATAGCCCCTCCTCATCACCCACCCTCTCCCCTGGCTTCATTCTCCTTAAAAGCTTGGCATACAGCCGAAACCGGTTTGGCTCAGTGGATAGAGAGCGTCGGCCTGCGGACTGAAAGGTCCCAGGTCTGATTCCGGTCAAGGGCATGTACCTTGGTCGCGGGCACATCTCCAGTAGGGGGTGTGTAGGAGGCAGCTGATTGATGTTTCTAACTCTCTCTCCCCCTTCCTCTCTGTAAAAAAAAAAAAAATCAATAAAATATATTTTAAAAATTTTTTAAAAAGCATGGCACACAGTAGGTCCTGAATAAATGCTTAGCCTACTGATTTGTGTATTGTCCTTCTCCCTGCTACACCCCAGGAGGAATGGCTGTTCCCCTGTCTTCGGCACCACGCTGTTCTCTGGGCCAGCACACAGGAGGTGCTCCCTAAGTCTCCACAGGGGAATCCAGACTCCCCCTCCACCCTCCCCCCTCTCCCCGGGGCCTGGGTCCAGAAAGAGCACATCGGTGGCTTTCGCAACACTCCGAAGCTTTTCTCAGGGTCCAACAGAAAAAAATTAGAACTGAACCGTCCCTGGAGGACGGGGGAGGGAGGGCAGGGCAGCGGCCCAGGCTCAGTGGCGGCAGCCAGAGAAAGAAGAAAAACATGCCTGTCCCACACCGAGCTGCCACAGGAGGCCTGCACTGGCGCACGGTGACCGGGCGGAGACGGTAAACACGCTTTGTCGATGACCGGGCGAGAGCCAGCGAATGCTCGTGTGGACGAAGGACATGTGGAAAAGGGAGAAGCACAGAGATGCCTGAGCTAATGCCAGGATCAGAGGAGCAGTGATACAAGCTGCTAGTATGTAAGACCATGGACGGTGGGCTGGGCTCTGTTCAAAGGGCTTCCCTCCCCCATACCTCCTCACCCGATTCTCTCCTTTTTACAGACGAGGAGGCAGCAGATTTTCAGAGACGTCAGGACGCCTGCCCGAGATCACACAGCTCAGACATGGCAGAACGGGGTATGCGGCGGCAATGCCCCCAGCAGCCAAGCATCATGCTCGCTTGGTACATAGTAGGTGCCCAATAAATGCCACGGATGCCCCAGGGCCAAGTGAGCTGAGGTGGACCTGGTGGGAGCTGTTGAGCTGTCAGTCAGGGGCTTGCTGGGGAGGGGAGGAGAGGAGAAAAGAGAGGAAGGGAGGGGAAGGGAGGCTCCAGCAAGCAACGCAAACACAGAGGGAACTGGGCCGCGGGGAGCAAGGCCTGGCTCGGAGGATAACAATTGCCTGCCAGTCTCATTTCCTCCTGTGACGGAGATGGGCAGGCCTGGCCCAGGCCCGCGGCTGGCGTGGAGCCAGAGCCAGCGGGGACCTTCCCCACCTGTCACCCGTGATGTGTTCATCAAGAGCAAAGGAAATGTCATAACCATTTGGGGTGGGTGGCAGGAGGGGGCGTGAGGGGGCAAGTCTCGGGTGGGGAGAGGCGAGCCTGGCCCAGGCGCAGGGCGGCCCCTCGCCAGCCTGTTCCCTCGCTGCCTCAGTTGGACCAACCTACCATTTAGCCTGTGTCTGCGGAGAACCCTCCCCCACCCCCCCGGGGAGATGAGAGTTCAGTTCCAGGCTCGTCCCTTCCTGACGGTGTGATCTTCTGCAAACCATTTCCCACCTATGAGCCTCGGTTTCCCCCTCTGTACCACGGGGTTGTCGCCCGCTGGACTGGGACAACCTTCCCAAGCCACCAACTTTACATTCGCAGCCACGCTGAGTCTGAATTTTGGCCCAACCGCCTTCTAGCTCTATGGCCTCAGGCAAGTGAGTTCAGCAATCTGGGTCTGCTTTCCTTCTGTTTGCACCCCTGGATGGAGCCATGGTGGTATAGTCTAGCACAAGCCTTCTCTATTACAAGAGCCAACCAATTCATCTGTTGTTGTTTTTTAATTGACAAGAAAGACACAGAGATAGAGATAGAGATAGAGATAGAGATAGAGATAGATAGATAGATAGATAGAGAGGAGAAACACTGATTTGTTCTTCCACTTATTTGTACACTCATTAGCATTAGTTGATTCTTGTATGTGCCTTGACTGGGGATCAAACTCATAACCCTGGTGTATCGGGATGACGCCCTAAACAACTGAGCTACCAGGCCAGGGCCCAATTCACCTGCTTTTATACTCAAGTCAGTCTGATCTGGGCTTCTTCCCTTTCAGGCTGCAGGCCCACTGGGTGTCTGAGGCTGAAGCCTCAGTAGTAGTGGGCTAGGGACGAAGGGTGTGAACCCTTGAAGGTTACTGCTCAACAGTCAGCTTGTTGAAGGACCTCAGACAGACCCCAACCTCTGGGTCTCGGGTCTTTCAAAGCACAGTCACCTGAAAGCCACACCCACGCGGGTGTCATCATCCAGATCCGGGACAAGGAACACCGACCACTTACATTTACTCCGTGCTGGGCCCCGTGCGAGAGGCAAGATCGAACAACTGCACCTTGAGGGCTTCACTCTGCACAGAAAGGGAAGTCTGACAACGCTGTTCCCTCTCCCTTCAACACCCTCCCTCCCCATGACCCAGCGAACTCCTCCTCAACTTCCACATCTCAGATCCTCGGCCACCTCCTCCAGGAAGCCTTTCCTTCCTTTTCCACCCTTTTTGTTCCCCTCCCCCATCCCAGTTCCAGGCCTGTGGCAACTGCCATGCTTCGTTGAATTTAAAGTGCACAGTTATATTACTTACCAATAAGAGAGGGAGAGAAAAAAAATACTGCCAATTAAATTGGACACGACTTCCTTATCACAGAGCATTACCATTTGACAGCTGCTAAAAGAGCTTTTCAAACTTCTTTGAGAACAGAGATTTTGATGACTTTTCCGTCCTGAACTAGTCACAAAATAGAAAGTAAAATACAAGGTTCGAGTTTCCCTAAATCTCCTCTGAACTGCTTTCCAACCCAGACTTGCCACTTTGGGGTTTTGTGCACGGCACCAGTCCCCGTGGTGCCAGGCCCCTGTAACCTAGCATCTCCCATGGGCAGCTGCCAACACCCCCTTGGAGGGATCCACAGAAGGTACCGGCGATGGCTGGGGCTCCTGCTGGCCATCACGTGGTCCGAGCGCTGTGGTTTGTCAGCTGACACTCTGGAGGCTACAGTGATCCAGGCAGGAATAGCCACTCTTGACTAAAGCTGCCTGGTGCACAGCAGGTGCTCAAAAAATATTCCTGCATGAGCAAACAAAAGTCACAGAGAATGAGAGTTGAGGGAGGCTGGGCACTGGTCACAAGTCACACAGCTAAGCAAGATCTCAGTGAGGGCAGACCCAGAACTGAGGTCTAGCAGAACAGCCAGCTCTGCACTGCTCTGCAGGGCTCATAACCCTTACAGTGTATTTTCCTGCTACAGAACAGGCTGGGACGGCCGGCTAACCTCTCCACTAAGCCTTTAAATGCACGGGGTTAGCCTATAAATTAGGGGAAAGTTGATGGCTGTTAAGGACTTGGGGAGCAAGCTGCACCCCATCCAGACCCAGCAGTGGGTTGGCTTGCCTGGCTACCCTGTCACTGTGCAACATCTGTGCAACATCTGTCAAATGGCTTCACCGCTCCGGGCCACGGCGTTTTCATCTGTCAAATGGGTATGAGTCTCTCCCTCAAAGCTCCTAGGAAGATCAGACTCACAAAAAGTCTGCCTTCAAATTCTATCCCAAGTCTTACCATTTCTCTTCCCCCGCCCACCACCACCCCAGCCCCCCATCTTTCTCCACCTGGTCCAGTTCTATCATTGCCCACCTGGAAGAGTGCAGTCTCTTCTGCCCTGGTCCCGCCCCTCTGCCCTCAGCCCCCAAAGGCTGTCCTCCCCGACGCAGCCGCCAGAGGGCGCATGTGAGCACCGGAGTCAGGTCCCAACACTCCTCTGACCATATCCCTCTAGGGCTCCCACTTCCCGAGCGTTAAAAGCCCAAGTCCTCTTCAAAGCCCACGAGACTCCCTCTCACTCACTCTGCTCCAGCACATGGGCCGCCTTACTTACTGCTCCTCCAACATGCCAGGCATGGTCCTAACAGATTTTTCATGGGCTATATCCCCTCTATCCAGAACATTCTTCTCCCCCATGTATGCACCCCGTTTCCTCCCTCCCCCTCACCTGGCCTTTACTCAAACTGTCACCTCCTCAATGAAGCCCTCCCTACCATCCTGTTTAAAATGACAGCCCTCGCCGAGACCGGTTTGGCTCAGTGGATAGAGCGTCGGCTTGCAGACTGTAAGGTCCCAGGTTTGATTCCAGTTGGGGGCATGAACCTTGCTGGCGGGCACATCTCCACAGTGGGGCGTGCAGGAGGCGGCTGATCGATGTCTCTCTCTCATCGATGTTTCTGACTTTCTATCTCTCTCCCTTCCTCTCTGTAAAAAAAACAATAAAAATTATATTTTTAAAATGACAGCCCTCATCCCTCCACTCCCAAATCCATTTTTCCTTTGCTTCCTCTTATCACCATCTAACATGACACATGTTTTATTCTGCTTACTGTCTCTGTGATCAGCACACGAGCCCCACACGGCAAGCACTTCCTTGCCAGCCGGATCCCCACCGACAGCACACCCAACACACAGTAGGTGTCTGAGAGACCCCCTGGATGACTGAAGGCACAGATGTGGGGGAGGCAGTGGCAGCAGCTGAACCAGCCGCTGGACGAGCATCAGAAGCATCCACGCCTCCTCCAGCGGGGCCCTTCCTGTCCCCATTTCTGAGCCATGCCTGGACCCGGCCCTCTGCCCCCTTTCCTGAGCCTCAGCTCCAGCCGGAGCCATCCGGTGGCCCAGCACCTGCTGAGCACACACAGGAAGCAGAGGCCCCTGCACAGTGCCTGTGGCCTGGGCTGGGCATGCCCCTCCCGCCAGTTTAATCCCTGCCCTGGTGGGAGAGGAGGACCTTGAGGTTGAGCCAGGACCCCGACGTCAAACAGCTGGACTGGAAAAGTATACGTCTCGCTGATCCCATTTCCAGGAAGAGCCGGCCCACGGAAGTTCCCTGATAAATATTTAGCAAACAAACATATTATTTACAAGCGCCCTCTCACCCTCACTCTGAGCCCAGCGCTGCTCTAAGCAGTTCACCCTCAGGAACTCACTGGATCCTGCAGGCTGGGGTCATCAGTATCCCCATTTTACAGATGGGGACAGTGAGGCCAGGAGAGGTGACATCACAGTAAATAAGGAATAGAGCTGGGACTTGAACCCAGGCCACCTGGTGCTACAATCCAGTTCTTAACCACTCATTCACACAGTCTCAATAAATGACAAGAATAAAACATAAGAAAACGCCTATAAATTCTACAGAGTATTAGCTGTGTTGGAGGCCCAGAGAACTTTAGCCATTTGCTTAAGTCCTGAGATGTCCCCATTCCACAGACAGGTAAACTGAGGCTCAGAGAAGCTCTGACACTTGCCCAAGGTCAATCAGCCAGCAAGAGACAGTGCTGGGACTCAAACCGAGGGCTTCCCAACCAGTCTTGGGACCGTGCAGCTATCAGGAGCCGATGGCAGAAGCTCTTGGCTCTGCCAACCAGACCCCCTCGGTGGCCATGCCTCCACAGAATAGTCACAGGGACACACAGAGCAAACCCTAAATAACAAGTATCAGGGATGGGAAGGCAGCCCTGTGAATGACAGGGCTCCTTCAGGCATAAAAGAGGGGTGGGAAAAAAACCACCTAACACCAACTATATTTTTAAAAATCCCACAGCGGTAAAGCGACCGGCCCGTCAGCAAGGCGTCACATCCGTGGGCAGGCAGAGGCCCCGGAAGGCTCGCAGGGACACGGCTATTTTAAAGGGGCTATTTCTGGAGGCTGAGGTGAGAACATGGGGGCGAGAGAAAGGATCAGGAGCAGCCTCTGGGACTGAGTCGGCCCGCCTGGACTGGCCAACTGGCTGGGGGCAGGGTGCAGAGAGAGAGCTCGGGAGCCACCTGCTTGGTGCAAGCGTGGGCGCTGCCACCCGCCAGGTGGAAGACCTCAGACCTCATCTTCCCCTGTGACCAGAGCTCGGTTTGTGCAAAATATACGCAGGGAGCCCTACTGTGGACACAGCCGAGAAGACGGGCAAAAACGCCTCCCTGGGGAGCCCTCGCCAGAGCGGGAGGCAGATGATAAGATACAGACAACATGGAGATGGTGACAAATGCTGGAGTAAAAGCAGAGCAGGAGGGAGGAGCGGGGGAGCCGGGGAGCCGGGGAGCAGGGGGCTGGGAGAGAGGCAAATCTGGCAAATCTTAACAGGGAGGTGTGGGGAGGCCTCACTCAAAAATGAGCAGAGCCCTAGCCGGTTTGGCTCAGTGGATAGAGCGTCGCCTGCAGACTGAAGGGTCCCAGGTTCGATTCTGGTCAAGAACACATAACCCCCGGTTGTGGGCTCAATCCCCAGTGGGGGGCGTGCTGGAGGCAGCTGACCAATGATTCTCTTCCTTGATGTTTCTATCTCTCTCTCCCTCTCTGAAATCAATAAAAATCTATTTTTTAAAAAAAATGTGAGCAGAGCCCTGGCCAGTGTTGCTCAGTGGGTTGGGCGTCATCCCGTGCACCCAAAGGTTGCCAGTTTGATTCTGGGTCAGGGCACATACCTGGGTTTCAGGCTTGATCCCTGGTACAATCATGGAGGAGGCAGCTTATGGATGCTTCGATCTCACATTAATGTTTCTCTCCCGCTCCCTCTCCCTTCCTCTCTAAAACTCAAAATTTTTTTTAGCCGAAACCAGTTTGGCTCAGTGGATAGAGCGTCGGCCTGTGGACTGAAAGGTCCCAGGTTCGATTCTGGTCAAGGGCATGTACATTGGTTGCAGGCACATCCCCAGTAGGGGGCGTGCAGGAGGCAGCTGATTGATGTCTCTCTCTCATTGATGTTTCTGGCTTTCTATCCCTTTCCCTTCCTCTCTGTGAAAAATCAATAAAATATATTAAAAAATTATTTTTTTTTAAAGAAATTTGAAGAGAAGAGACCGGAAGGAGACAGGAAAAGCACCGTTTACTGAGGCGCACTGTGCTGCTACTGTTAGAGCAGTGGTTCTCAACCTTACTAATGCCGAGACCCTTTAATACCGTTCCTCATGTTGTGGTGACCCCACCCTTAAAATTATTTTCGTTGCTACTTTATAACTGTAATTTTGCTATTGTTAATGAATCATAATGTAAATATCTGTGTTTTCTGATGGTCTTAGGCGACCTCTGTCAAAGGGTCATTCGACCCTCAAATGGGTCGCGACCCACAGGTTGAAAAGCACTGTGTTAGAGCAAGTGGAGCTGCAGGTGCCACAAAACTCATAAGAGAGGCGGGATCTCTCTTTACATCAAGCACGCACTCCACCATCCTAGGGGCCCAGGCTCCTTCCATCTCTTGGATTCCCTCGTTCTTACCTATGATACCTGCCTCGTGATCCAAAAGGGCTGCTGCATGCCGACCATCACCTCCATATTCCGGGGGGAATGGGTAAAAGGGAGCATGCACCACACCTCTCTTTGAAGGCATTTCCCAGAAATCCTCCTTATGTATCCCACTGCTCAGAATTGAACCGCAGAGCACAGATAGCTTCAAAGTACAACGGAAAGAAAACGCTTCTTTCCACCAGGTGCCCATGTGTCAGGTTAAGTCCTGGGACTCCACTGCGATGGAGAAGAGAAGGGATACTGGGACACCCCGCCACAATCGTAGGGCCCCGTGGGGTCAGGGCTTAGGTTCCAAACCAGTGCATCTGGGACTTTTTGGCCTGGAAAGTGAAGATGGAAGTCACTGGGGCCAGCCCCCTGCCTCCACGCCAGGATGGTTTTCACCCACCCCAGGATCCACCTCCCCAAAACCCCAAGCTCAGAAACAGTGCCCGCAGCCCCCAAGTTCAGGCTCTGCGTTTCGGAGGCTCCGGGAGTCAGGCAGCACCCCGTGCGTCGTCTGCACTCCCCAAACACCGACGCCCAAGGCACCAGGCATCCCCATCCTCCCTCCTGCCTGCCTGGTGAGGACGCCTGACCAATTCATCTCCTTCTCCACGGTAAACAACTGTCAGGGAAAATAAATAGTTTTTAATAGGCTCATTAATTGAATTCAGGGAGAAATAACCTTCTCCCCAGGCCGCTGAGAAGGAATACTCAGATGCAAACAAGGAAGTCCAAGCAACTCAGTCGGAAGGCAGGAGGGGACCTGGCCTCCCGGCAGGGCTGGGAGACCCCCAAACAGTTCTAGCCACGGTCAGCAACAATGACTCAACCGGCAGGGGCAGGGATGGCTCCGATCCCCCGCCTTGCACAGCCTCCCGAGGTTGGACGTCTCCCGTGAGTCTAACGTGGCTTTAATGCCTCAGGAGCCCTGGGCCTCTGCTCTAAGCCTGTGGTAGCAGCTAAATGATTTAATGTCTTTTTTCCCTCTCATCACATTTTTTTGTCAAGTCCCACCTACTTATGTCAAGGATATACCAGTTTCCCATCCACGAGTAAGACAACGTTTTCTCTCTCTCTCTTTTTTTTTTTTAAAGAGAACGGGTTTAAAGAAAACTACGCAGTCCTCAGGAGGACCAGGCGGCCAGGCAAGAGGCACAGGTCACAGCGAGTGACTAAAATTAGGGTGGTGTCCCGGCAGAGCACTGCACAGGGAGTCCACAGGTCTCGCTGCAGCCTGCAGAGTGGCCTCAGCACAGACCCAGAAGGTCAGGATGACCCCAACCCCCATACCTCCCAAGACTCTGGCCACACTGCTGTGCCTTCATTGCCTCACCATGACTCAGGTGGCTGGTTCTGGGGTAGGCCTCCCGCCAGTGTCAATCACAATGTCAGCCGGGCCTGTGGTGGTACCCGCCAGGGCTTGCTACTGGCTCCTGCCAGCCTGCTCTTGGCACTGCAGCGGGAGGCTCTAGGCATGACTCCACACCCTGAGAGAAGTCAGACCTGGCCCAACAGCTCCCCAGCTCCCCCAAACCCTACCCTCCAAAAACCCTACACAGGTCTCCCAATGTGCTTGCTCCCAAAGGCCTTCACCATCACATGGTTCTGTACGATGTTTATGCCAGCACTTTCCAGGCACCCAAGAGAGCCTCACACCCATTTTACAGACCAGCAGACTGAGGTCCCAGCAGGTGGTGGGTCTGCTGGCCCAGGGTTTCACCGCACACAAGGCCAAGTCAAGACTCCAAATGTCAAAGGTGGCGCCCCAAAGAAAGCCTACCCATTACTGGGGGCCTCTTGGGTGTCCTCTCCAGCAATCTGGCTCGACACAAAGGGTATCTAATTGAGTCTTCAAATCACCTTGCCTGGCCGCTATGTACTTTTTGGAGTCCCGGCTCCTTTGGGCCTCTCCCAGAGGGGAAATCTCACGGACTGTGTGGAGGTTCCCTGAACCCCATCCTCAAAATCCCTGGCTCTCAATGGCCACTCATCCCTGCTTCTGTGCCAGACACCTCAGCCATGCAGAGGCTCGGAGATGGCTAGTGAGTAGCCCAAGTCACACATACCTCCACTCCCGGTCTCCTAGCCTCCCTTCCCAGGTAGTGTGAGCTGAGAGGGTTGTCTGAGCGGCTGAGGTGGGGCTGGGACAATCAGCATGGGATGGTGGTGGCTGCAGAATGAGGTAGGGGGAGGAGAGGGGAGGGAGGCCAGCAGGGACTCGGTTGCCAGGGGGGGGATGGGAGGGTTGGATGTGCCATCCAGACGAGCAAAGCAACTTCCCTTAAGTCACACAGCGTAGGAGAGGCAAATATAGGTTTAGAACCCAGATCCCGCCAACAGCAACCTCCTTTCCTCTGCTCTGATCCCAACCGCCATGGGGAGCAGCAACCTTCTGGCTCCATAATCGCTACACAATTGCGGGGGCCACTGCCACGTGAAACCGCAGGGCAATGGAAAGTCATTAAGAATGTCAAGAAAATAACAGCAAAGCATTAAACCAGTGCAGACCCTCCGGAACCGCCACAAGCACAGAAATGACACCTCAGTTTGGTGTGGGGCAGGGGCAGCCCTGACAAAAGGCTCCAGCCATTCCAGTCTCTCACCCCCACTGTGTGCCTCCTACCCACAAGAGGGGGAGGGAGGAGGGTTGAGGGAGCCACAGCGGCCACCTCTCAGGGCCATTCTAAGGATGAAGAGAGACAATGCCAAGAAAGCTGAAGGCCACGGCCAGGGAGGCAGTGTGGCTCCCTGACGAGGGCTCATGTCAGCTGAGGTGACCGCCCTCCCATTGTAATAGTTGGGAAACCGTAGGTTTCCTCCTCATCCCCCTAGCTGTTCCTGAAGATGGGGGCGGGGGAGGAGGACACAGTCATTCAGCCCCTAAGGGTGCACCCCAGGTGCCCGGCACCATATCCACATCACACCACTTCATCCCCAATGACGCAGCAGGCAGCTCTGTCCCCATTTCGCGGATGAGAAAAATCAAGGCTTGGTGGTCAGAGTAAGAGGTTGCCTCATACAGCTCAGGAAGATCAGTGTCGGAATTCAAAATCAGGGTTCTCACGTTTCCGAAAGCCCTTCCCCAGTGGGGACCGAGTCCAGGCTCCCAGGGCCAGGTGGGACGGGCCAGCCCCTCCATGTCCCAGATCCAGCACCATCGCCGGAAACTCAGCCGCTCCCCCGGTTTCCGGATCACACGGCCCAGCAATTACACGCTTCTGATAATGCACGGGGCCATGGGGCTGGGACAGGTGCACAGTGAGAACCCACCAGTAACCTCAGCGCTCAAGTCCAACAGGACCCTGCACAGCGTGGGAGGTGGGCATCCATGGACAAGCCCCGCCTGATTTCTCACGCCGCTACGCAACTTGAGCAGGAATCAGGGTCAGGGTCTGTCTTCTCATCAGCACTGATTTTTTTTTTTAATATATTTTACTGATTTTTTTATAGAGAGGAAGGGAGAGGATAGAGAGTTAGAAACATCGATGGGAGAGAGACATCAATCAGCTGCCTCTTGCGTCCCCCTACTGGGGATGTGCCCGCAACCAAGGTACATGCCCCTGATCGGAATCGAACCTGGGACCTTTCAGTCTGCAGGCTGACGCTCTATCCACTGAGCCAAACCGGTTTCGGCTCATCAGCACTGATGACACTGGGGCCGGGTCGTTCCCTGTGGGAGTGCTCAGCAGCATCCCCGGCCCCCACCCACTCGATGCCAGGAGCATCCCAGATGTTCCCATTGTGGTGTGTCACCCAGGGAGCAAAATCACCTTTGGCTGCAAACCACTCCAATAAATCCCACAAATGACACTGGTGACCCCCATCCCCAGCCTTGAGAGCAAACAGGTATGTTCCGGAAAAGGCGAGAGTGTGAGGAACCGGTCCTGCAGCCAGAAGATAATTCATAGCCGTGCCCCACGGGACCAGCCGGCTTCCTTCTGCTCAGCATTTAATTTAAGTCAACTTTATCGTTATGACCAATATTAATATAATCAGAGCCAAGGTTTATCGAGCGCGGACGTTGGCCCTGGCCCTGTTCTCGGCCCTCCCCGGAGTTATCGGGACAGTGCCTCTAAAAAAAAAACCCATCGAAGTGATTTCAAATCTTAAACCCATTTTACAGCCCAGGAAACAGAGGCTCAGCGATGGCAAGGGAGGTGGTTCGAGGTAACACAATCAGCAAATGGAGGAGCTTGAAGAAAAGACCCAGCCCTGCCTGGTTTGGCTCAGTGAATAGAATATCAGCCTGTGGATGGAAGGGTCCCGGGTTTGATTCCAGTCAAGGGCACATGCTCGGGTTGTGGGCTCAACCCCCAGTAGGGAGTGTGTGCAGCAGGCAGCCAATCAATGATTCTCTTTCATCATTCATGCTTCCATTTCTCTCTCCCTCTCCATTCCTCTCTGAAATCAATGAAAATGTAATAAAAAAGAAAAAGATCCAAAGATGTAAAATAAGGCAACTTCATGTAAAAATCTAGTTTCCTGGTTTTTCTCAGAACAACTGGCAGAGCTGGCCGCCATGGAGCCGTTCGAGGCTGCCCAGGAGGCGGGGGAGCCTGCCTGGCCCACACCACCAGCCCTGATGGGCAGTGGGTTTGAGAATGGTGTTCCTGCTGCTTTTCTGCCTCAGTTTCCCCTTCCAGGCTGGTGAGTGGGGACCCAGCCCGCCTTCCACCTTTCACTTCTGCTTCCCTCACCTCCAGCCACATAAGTAGGTCTCCCCCCACCCCCCAGCTTTGCCCTTGCTGCCCCACACTATGTGCCCCCAGATGAAACAGTGGCCAGGTGAAGTACTAGGTGCCACCGATTTTCAGCCTCAGAGCCCTTATTTATGTACTCACTCTCTCCCACAATACACTGCAGGGTCCAAGGGACCCAGCTCGTTTCGTTCACTGCTGTACTCCCAGAACTTTATTTTTATTTGCTATTGTTTTTTTTTTGTTTTGTTTTAAGAAAGGAAAAGTACTTACACAGGGCCTTCTCTGCCAGACTTATTTCATATGCCTCTCACAATACCCCTCCCATGAGTGAAGCAACGCCAAAGCACCCATTTTACAGATGAGGCACTGAGGCACGGGCTGGCTATGTAACTAGCCCAAGGCCCACAGCCAGTGAGCAGCAGAGTCTGGCTCTCAGGTTCTCGGGCAGCTGCTATTCCTTCAAATACTGATTGGCTGAAGGAATGAATCGGCGAACGGATGAACGGATGAATGCTTGCACATCAAGCTTGTAAACAGACCCTCTCTTGAACACTGCTCCGAGAGGCCGTGGTCAAAGCCGAGACCTTACAGCTGGGAAGTGTCCCTGACTGCCCCCTCCGCCCCCCACAACCCGTCACACTTTCTCAAAGCCACCGTGGATCCTGGTGGTCAGAGGTCACCGCCGGGGTCTCAGGAGCTCCCAGAGCCTCCAAAGCAGCCGCCTGCCCTCCCCGCCAGCCGCAACTGGCCTCCCGTGGCTCAGATCCTGCCAGGCGCCGGGCCCGGTCCTGTGCAGAAGTGGGGCAGCCTGGATCAGGCAGCCAGTGGCGGGGAACGCCCCAGTTTGCAGTGGCTGAGTCATCCCAACATTTCACCCATGCTGAACCCCATGGATGGATCTGGGGGCCGCCAAGGAGCCCCCGCAGGCAGGTCCCACTAAGTCACAATGCACTGCTTTATACATATTAACTCATGAATCCTTCCAATAACCTGCTTGTCGGGTATAGTGCTCTCCATTCTACAGATGTGAAAAGGGAACCACAGAGAAGTTGAGCAACTTGCCTCAGGTCACACAGCCACGCTGGGATTTGAACCCAGGCAGCCTTGGTCTAGCATCCAGGCTCTCCTCTTACCCTCTGAGGCTGAGGCAGGCAGCTGGGAGCCCAGAGCCTCCAGAGTCACTCTCGGTGCCCCCAGCAGGTGAAATGTCATTAAAATGACTTCTTTGACAACTGGGCAGAGCACCTGACTCTGAAGCAGCCAAGACTTCAGATTCTGGCATCCCCTTGACCAGGGTACGATTTCTCACTCTGCCACTTACAAGCTGTGCATCCCCAGGCCAGTGAATACCCCTCTCTGTGTCTTAGTTTCCCTCTCCAAGCACAGCAACTGAGCTCACAGGGGGTGTGAAGGTTAAAGACATGAGGACATGCTTCGTGTGCTTACTCAGCACAGGGCCCGACATGGGGCGCCAACTCCAAATAAGTCGGAGCAGCTATTATTATCCCCCCGACACCCCCTCATTTACCGATCACAGGGTTAATTGAAAGCGGCATTAAATTATACACACAGATGTGTCGACCTTGCTTCCCCAGAACCCCTAAATTTCCACCAACACTTAATTATCCACATGACAGCAAGACAACAGACCATCCTCCCAGGCCCTCTCTGCCCCATCCCTCCACTCCCCCACCTCCATCCAGGGTCCCACGCCTTGGGCTACGTCAGACACACAGCATCTCATATACCACCAGCTCGCCAAGGAACAGGCTGCGATTGCCCCGATCCTAGAGACGAAGCAACACAGAGGTCAGGTAACCAGCCCAAGTATGCACAGAAGAAGCAGGGTATGGGGTACAAGTCAGGGCTCTGACCCGAAAGCCAGAGGCCTAAACTCATTTTGCAAGCGAGAAGGTTTCAAAGAGGTTACAGGGCAGATGCAAGGCCATACAGAAAGGGAGAGAGGAAGGGACAATGGGGAAAATGGGGATTTTCAGTTCCCCCAGTAGGAAGACGGGGGACTCCCAACCTTACTACAAGGAGCTAACAGCAAAGATTTAAAACACACACACACACACACACACACACACACACACACACACAAAACCCACCTTGAAAGTCACGGGGACCACCCAGGGAGTTCTGAACAAAATCTGCCGGTTGGAAAGAAAAAGGACATTTTGCAATTCGGCTCCAGTTCAGACATTTTCGGGGGAGGAGGGTCAGTGTAACCCAGAAACCTCACCAGAGTGGAATCCATGGGACCAAGAAGGAGCCAAAAGGGATGTGAGGCAAAAAACTGGAAGGATCTTCAGGTCTGGGACCCCTCTGGCCTCGGCAACTCTGGGGCTGCCTTGATATCAAGAAAGAAGAGAGGATTCCGAGGCCAGGCCAAACACACCAACCCCAAGGTCCAGCCTGGAGAGGGGCAATGGGGATCAGCAGCTCTCAGAGAAGGGGGCAGAGGCGGGGGGGTGGGGGGGTAGGAGAGGGATTGGGAGGGGGGTGGTGACAAGGAGACAAAAATAAAGCAATGAAAAGTCCAGGCCCTATCCGTGAGTCACTCCCACCCGCTCACTAATTTTCACCTTTGCAGAAGTGTAAAGCAATTGATTTTTTCATATTCCCCATACACCCCCTACACACATACAACACTTCAGAAGTATCAGCCAGAGACAAGACAGAAATGATACCTCGGGACTCCACCCCGCCACCCGTCCTTTTTTTGAGTGTCTTTTATTTCCTTAAAGCAAAAAAAGAAAGGGGAAAAATGAGCCCACAGATTATCCTCAGTGCCCTGGAGCTTCTGAAAGGCAGAGGAGGTGACAAACTGAACCACAGGGCTAGGAGACTCGGGTGTCACTACTTCCCTCGTATCTCAGCACTAAGATCTGCCCACCTCGGGACTGTCCGTCATCCTTGTAAGAGGGTAGCATGCACTTGAACCTCAACTCCCATCTTCCCCAACCTGCAAGCCAGCAGCTTCCTGGTTCCACACCAGGTGGGGATAGACAACATTTTAAAACCGTTTGGAAAACCCTCGCACCCTGGTTCTCCCTAACACAGAATATGATGTGCCTTTGTCCAAGCACCCAAGGCAGGTTTTCATTGGCTTGGCACGTGGACCCTGTATAGACACAGCAGTTATGTCTTCTTCTCATCCCCTTTTATCCCCACTGAAGGCGGAGCCACCCTACCTGGTGAGAGGTGTGTGTGTGTGTGTGTTGGGGGGGGTTCCTCTCCAAATACCCCACCCCCGGCATCTTTTGCTGCAGAGAAGGACAGAGCAAGGACAGCCTGCACCCGCTTCGTGGGAGACAAATCTCCTTACAAATCCTGGAAAAGGGGATGCCCACCACCGGAGGGTGCTCCAGGAGGCTGCCCTGGATAAGAGAAGCCGGAGACTCTGGTGACTCGGCACCCTTGCCAACTCCCTCCCCGCTACATCCCTCCAGAAGAATGAGACACCCCCTGGCCCCCCACCCCGGCATGCACACACACACACACACACACACACACACACACACACACACACACACAAAGAGGCCCGGCCTGCAAGGCGCCTGCCAAGCCCACTGCACTCTTCAAGAGCCTTCAGCTGGCTCCCAGCGACTCCACAAATGGAGCCTAATGCAGTCGGGTGGGGGAAATTGCTCTCAGCTGAAAACATTAAGCTTCGTCAATTATTGCCCAAACCTGCCGGGTTTATAAATATCCATTTTTATTTTTAGGGTTTTCCTCCCCACCCGGAACTCTCTCCAGGCTCCCCGCTCTGTTTCCCCGTGCACAGTCGAGGTAGGTACCAAAGTCACGGTTCGCAGGTGGGCGCGGGTGGAAACGTCACGCTGTGCCTCAGAGTCGCATCGTCCCTGCCGGTCCCTGCCCAGCCACCTCGCCCAGGCCGTGTGGCAGCAGACGTAATGGGCAGAGCCACAGGTCTCCTGGCGCCCGGATGCGGGAAGCAGCAGCTGAAAGTGTGAGCTGCGCTCTCACACCTGTGAAACGAATGCCGCTCAATGCCGATCCAGAGGACGGGAGGGGAAACTGAGGCATCCTTGGAAGTCCCTTTGTCCAGCAAAGGTGGACCTGACTCCTTGACCAGGCCAGGTCCGGGAAATGCCAGGCAGAGGCATACACGCTGGGCGACCCAGATACAGAGAAAATGGGGGGACAGTGATGGCTCCCAAGTCATTCATTCACCCAGAAGCCACCACTCACCCCTGAGACCCAGAGAGCTTCCCCCTCCCACCCGCTCCCTGGGCCACAGTCCCCGTGCTGGGAGAACGCCTCGCGTCTCCAAGTGGATCCGCGGATGCGGAGATGCCCGGGATCCCCTGGGAAGCAGGGAAGAAAGCCGGGCTCTGAGGGGCAGACCAGAAGCATGGTCTACAGACAAAGATTTCTGGGCAGCAGGCAGGCACCTGGCTTTCAGTGACCCTCTCTTGGCACCCACCCCAGGCTTGCAAGGAACCTTGCAGAAAGCGGGTTCACTGGGGAGCCAGGCACACCACCCCAGCATTGCCCTCCAGTGCCAAGCCCCAGGCCACACCAGAATGACCATCCCCCATCTCCCAAAGGGAGTGGACCAGGCTTTCAAAGTCTACTGACATGACAGGACCCTCCACCGTTACCCCTGGGAGGGGTGGGGGGGGGGGGTCCGATGTCACCAGCCCAGGCGGCAAGAATAGAAAAACGCATGAGCTCACCAGACAAGCCAGGTCTCCCTCGATGTTTTGTTTGCCTGAGCCCAATTATACCAACTCTCAGTGTGACAGAGTATGGCCGGTGGCAGCCCCCAAGGGGCTGGGCCCCATGAAGAAGTGCATAGTCATGGTGAAGGTGCCCCCACCCCACCCCCACCCCGCGGCCCCAGGGACAGGGCAGAATAAAGCTTCCTGGAGAGGAAGAATGGAGACGCGGACAGACAGCAGGCAGCACAGGCAGCAAAAGATGCCCAATGAAAAGCATCGGGGTGGGGGGGGGGGAGGGAGGCAGGGGAGTCCAGCCAGACACCGACCCAAATTGGTGGTCTCTAGGACTTGGGGGCGCAGGACACAGCCACCCCTAGCCCCAGCTGCCTACTATCCTCAGCCAAAGCATCAGCTGGCAGAGGAAGAAGAGCGCTGAAGGACAGAAGGCAGACAAGATTGGCAGGGGGAAGGGGTACAAAGGAAAGGGACCCTGGGAGGGGGAGGGGAACTATGCAAATGGCAGAATCAACTGGGTTCCTCAGCCATTAATAAAAGCTTCAGCAGCAGCAGCTGGTATCGGAGGAGCCGCGGGGAGGGCTGGCGTCCTCTCCTGGAAGGCAGCTCATGGGGGAAGCGGTGTGCCCCAGACAAAGAGGGGCCCTCGTCCCTGCACCCCAAGGAAATCTGCAATGGGGGGACATCAAAAGAAAGCCAGAACCCCAGCAATCAAAAAGTCTGGATGGAGGCCACGGGGGCCCGGAGCGGGTGGATCCCTATCCTGGGGACCCTCCGGAACCCTCGGACTTTGTCCCACTTCGCATGCCCAACCTGGACACCAGACACCCGGCTCCACCAGCCCCGTTCCCAGGCTGTTTGTCCAGGGGTTTGGCTAGCGGCAGAAGGGCCCCATGCTTAGAGTGGGAACTCCCCCTGATGGAGATGGGGGGAACCGGGGAATCCCAGCTGAGCCAGGAGGAGGAGGGTGGGTGCCCCTCAGAGGGAGGCGCCCCGGGGGGTTTGTGAATTTGAGGGACCAGGTCCCTAGGGGGTGGCTAAATATGAAGAAAGGTGGCAGAGGAAGGGGCCTCTCCAAAGCTGCATTTACGCATCTACTAGAGGAGGATCAGAAACCAGGGAAAGGTCACTCCGGAGGAGGTTCCAGTTTAGGGGGTGTGGCTAAAAAAAAAATCCAGTTTGCGGGGTGTTCCCTGATTTGAAAATTTTGAAGAGAAAGTGGCTGAAGGGGAGTTCCCCGATTTGGGGAGGTTCCGTGGGGGGTAAGTTTCCTAAGATTTGTGGGGGGGTAACTCCTAAGGGAGGGGGTCCTGAATGTGAAGGGGGTTCCATAAGGAGCAGTGAACTTGGCCGCAGCTTGGACGAAACCCTTGCGCCAGGGCACGGACACTCTTAACTCGGGGAGCCTCCCGTCAGGGCAACCCCCATCCCCCTCACGCCCCCTTCAACCCCGTTCCGACGACTCCGCCCCCCTGGGTGACGTCACCGACCCTCTCCTCCCAGCCCCCAGGGGGCTCCCGCGGCGTGCAAAACCCCGGGGCCGGCGATGGAGGGGCGGCTTCTCCTCCCCCGGGACCCCCCGCGCCCCGGGGAGGTCGGTGCCGGGCGCGCGCTCGTGCGTCCGCCGGAGTCCCTGGAGCTGGGGGCTGAGCCTCGCCTCGCCTGGGGGGCTGGAGGGGGAGCCAGGGCGGCAGCAGGGTGGGGCAAGGCCAGGGTGATGGAGGGGCGCTCCCCTTTCAAAGGAGAGACGAGGCCAGGAAGGCGCCCGAGGGAGACGGCATTGAGCCGGGGGTCTCTAGGGGGCGGGGGGGGGCTGGAGAGGGAAGGCGCTGGGCAGAGCAGCCGAGCTGGACGCAGCTGCGGGTCCTCCCTCGCTCCCACCTGGAGCCACGCGTCCCAAGCCGGTCTCCACTCCGGGGCGCCCGCGCACCCGCACCCCCAGCCCCCGGCACAGCGCCCCCTGCCTTCGGGGCCCGCCCGGGGTCCCTCGCCGGTGCTTAGGGGGCCGGCGCCCCCTGCACACACGCACGTACCCCTACGCCCGCAGCCCGGGGCGGTGCAGCCGGCGGCGCTGGGCTGCTTCCAACGCCGCGCTCCCGGCGAGTCCGGCCCAGCCCCCTCCCCCGCCGCGGCGAAGCCCCCCGCCCCGCCCGCGGAGCCTCCCGGAGCCCCCGCCCGGCCCGGCCCTCCCCTCGGGGGCATTGTTCCGACGCAGCTGGCCCGGTGCAGCGGCTGGGCATGCAGCCGGCTGCAGCGGAGCGTCCGCCGAGCACAATGGCCGTGCAGGCTTCCCCAGCACAAAGCCGGCGCGCTGCCCACTCCGCTGCCGCCGAGACCCCCGCTGGAGCGCCTGCAATTTTTTAGGGTAATTCGGGATTTTTGCTCCCCCTTTTACCTGGAGGCTGGCTGGGCTGGGCTCCCCCGGCTCTGCCCCGCTTCACATCCTGGATGTTACAAGGGATCCGAGCGGAGCCCAAGCGCCAGCGGCTCGCGACATGCGCGCGCCGGCCGGGCTGCCGGGCGGGCGGCGCGAGGACACTCACTGCGGCTCGCGCTCCCTTCGCGCCGGCTCGCGCGCCCCCCTTCCAGCCGGTGACGTCATCCCTTCCGCCAGCGCCGCCGCCGCCGCCGGCGGCCGCGGGGCGGGGTCGGCCCGCGCGCGTCACTGCGCAGCTGCGCAGCCGCCACGCCCCCTGGCCAATGAGGTGTCGTGCTTGGGCCACGTGGCCGCGGGCGTTTAAAGGGCCGCGGGAGCACGTGGGGCGCGGGGCTTCGCGTGACACGTGGGCGGTGGCGTTAGTGCGAGGGACCGCTCTGATCACCGGTCGGCGCGTGCGTGGGCCCCAGGGCTATTGGCACAAAGGCCGCGGTGCTTGCCATGCCCTGCTCTAGACTCTGCCAAGGCTCCCCCGGGCTCTTCGAATAAAACCCAGCCATCTCCCCGCATTTGCACCCACGACTCTGTCCCTCGAGCTCCACGCTCCAGACAAGCTGGCTCCTTAAAGTGCTCACTCCTGATTTAGGGACGTTGGCCGTGCTGATCCTTTGTCTGCAATAGTCATTCTCCAAGACCTAATTTTTGCTCAAATAGCAAGTCTTGGGAGAAGCCCTCCCTGACCTGGACCACCAACCATCTCACGCCCCATTTTTCTATCCATCATCCTGGTTTTATTCTGGCCATACTAGCTTGTGACTCCATGGACTCTGGGATCCCTGTGTATTAATGGAATGAATGAGAGAGCATTTCCTGCAGAGTAAACACTTTTACAAACATTCTACCTAAGTATCATTGCCAGCTGCCCTGGGGTCAGGACAAACCACCACGGAAACCCCAGCTCAGGAAGTTACTAGCGTGTGGCACTCTGAGCCCGGGTTTTGCCACCTGCAAACTGGGTTTCCCTCTCTGGTTCTCAGTTTCCCATCTGTAAAATGGGGCAAGGTAAGTTACCCCCTGCTCACGTGGAGAAAGTGTGAGGATGAATTGTGAGAAGGTGCCTGCCTAGCCTGTAGTTGGTGCTTGAAAATGGGATAATGAGACAACAAAATAAAAATTAAAGGAAAGGATTACCATGGGAGATGTGAGTGCTCTGACACCAAACAAGATTGCATGTGCAGTCACTGTATTTTGAACATACTGAAAGAATTTTATTTCTTCAAGGTATGTATTTGGAGAGGGCCTCATACTCACAAAGGAACTCAAGTTTAGAGTTTGAGGATTGTTCTTACAAAATCGTTGATTCATTCATTCCAGGCCAAAGATGCAGATATAAACAAAAGGCATTAACTGGGCAACAAAATGAGAAGGCGGAAATCATAAATAGGAGGAGAGGAGAGAATGAATAATTAAACAAGGGACTAAATTAAGCTTGGAGTTTCCCAGCGGCCAGTGCAGTGGCCAGGTTTGCAGAGCCTATTTTGTCCTTCCAAGCTCCATGACCTAGCCATCGGCAAAATGACCTCTGTTTTTGTCATCCAAGCGGTGAGAATACAGCCCCATTTTGAAGGATCAAGTGCTGTGGTCCCACACTCTCCGAGCATGGTTTCTCATACACAGTGGGTGCTCAGGCCTTGCATGCTCGATGGAGGCAGAGTGAAATGAGACTGATGGATATGGCATGAGCCCCGGCTCCGCCTATTAAGGGGTGGAACCTTGAACAAATCACTCTGAGCCTTATTCTGGCCCTGGCTGGTTTGGCTCAGGGGATAGAGCATCCACCTTTGGTCTGAAGCAGTGGTTCTCAACCTTTCTAATGCCGCGACCCTTTAATACAGTTCCTCATGTTGTGGTGACCCCCAACCATACTTCATAACTGCAATTTTGCTATTGTTATGAATTATAATGTAAATACCTGTGTTTTCCGATGGTCTTAGGCGACCCCTGTGAAAGTGTCGTTCGACCCCCAAAGGGGACGCGACCCACAGGTTGAGAACCACTGGTCTGAAGGGTCCCGGGTTTGATTCCAATCAAGGGCACATGCGTGGGTTGTGGGCTCAGTCCTTAGTAGGGGGCGGGCAGGAGGCAGCCGATCAAGGATTCTCTCCATCAGTGGTGTTTCTCTCTCTCTCTCCCCCTCTCCCTTCCTCTCTGAAATCAATAAAAATAATGAAGAAAAAAAAAAAAAAGAGGGCAACGGCATCTACCTGTTTCTTTCAAGCAACAAAGAGAAACGGGTGTGAATACGGTACAGTGTGTGCCTGGGAAAACCATCCCTTCAGGCCCTTAATCTGTACCAGGCTGTTTTATGGTCTGGGACACAGCAGTAAACAAAGCAGGTTAAAACAATTCCTGCCCTCCAGGAATTAAAAGTCCAGGGGAAGAGACAGACAAAATCTCACTCCAGGTAAAAACCCAACTTGCTGGTAGAGCCCGCAATGTCCTCCTACTGGACTTGTCCGTGTCCTCTCTTTCCTCTGCCTGCCTCCTTTGCTTACTCCGCTCCACCCACGCCAGCTTCCTTCATGCTCCTTGCAAACACCAGTTAGTCCAGCCTCCAGCGCCTGTGCACTGGCTGTTCCCTCTGCCCAGGATGCTCTTTCCAAGGCTGGATGCTGCTCACCCTTATTTATTAGCAATTGGAATGATTTTATATGCTGGCCAGCTTGCTCTTTTTCTGCCTGCCCACTCTAGCGGCGCCTCTGTTTGCCCATCTATAAGTGGGGGATAGCAATCGTCTCTGTCTCCGAGGGCTGTTGGGAGAGTGACGTGAGCTGCATAACGCCAAGCCCCTGGCACCAAGTATGGACTCCAGAAGGACTTGCTTGATAAATGCGGCCACGGTCGGTGGGAAAGTCGGGACGGCGAGCGCAGGTGACCGTAGAGATCAATACAAGGAGAACAGAACATTCCAGCCTGATGTTGTGCTACCCTCCGGGCAGCTCCGGGAGGTCGACAAGTGTCAGGACGGCATTTGAGGATTCAGTCTCACCAAACCAAGACTCCCTGCAAGCCAGAGCTTGAAGAGAACCCAGGAGAGAATGTTCTCCCCCCGGGGCATGGCTGAAACCTCAGCGTTCCACCCTGTGCCAAACGCTGGAATCCGGGGGTGGGCTCTGGGGCTCCGCCAACCTCTGCACCTGGCCACAATGGGGGTACCTCGTTGTTTGTTGGGGGAAAAGTTCAGTCACTGAACACTTCCATCTCCTGCTTGGGGTGAGGAACTCTCCCCCGACCAGCTTCCTCTTCCTCCTCCTCCTCCAGCCCAGCCTGCCCACCCCCCAGTGACTCCCAGAAGCTAGTAATTAGCTCCAGTGTGTTTTGGTTGAGACCACGCCAGAGAAGCCATCAGCTGCCCATACAAACAGGACTCCT
>PVJN01019452.1:0-37271 GCA_004026805.1 Lasiurus borealis | reverse complement strand
GGAAGTCTGCTGCTGACTTCTGGCCGCTTGGAAACCTTGTTTCAGAAGAATTCGGTGGGAAAAAAAAAAATCCTTTTTGATGGATGGGAAAAAAAAAAATCCTTTTGGGTGCTTCTGTGATCTTTCTCTCTCATCAGGGAAAGAAGTGTCTTGTTCTCCAGGAATGAGAGGTGGGAAGCAGAGGGAAAAGTCTCTCCCCCCTGGAAACAGTATGGGGAGAGCACTGGGGCAGTTTGTGGTTTTAGTATTTGTTCTTTTTTTTTTTTTCTTCTCTTTGAGATGTTTATTCAGAGTATCGGGGAGCCAGGTACATAATAAGGCCCCGTGAGTGGCTCTCGTCCTGTGTAAATTCTTTTAAGGAATGTCGTGTTCTTTCTTTAAGAAGACTGGAATCAAAAAAGAAAAAGAAAGAAAGAAAAGTAAAAAAAAGAAGACGATGCTAACTTTCATCGGGTTCTTTGGACTTGAGAGCGACGAAGAACAGCCCAAAGACAAAACTTGATCCGATGACTTTAAAGGAAAAGGGTTTTTTGTTTTTAATTTTTTTTTTTGCTTTGGTTTTAAAATAAACGCACAGTCTGTACCGCTGACGGGGCCTGCTTTCCGGGCAAGGCGGCTCTGCTTCCCGATGACAGAGAAAGTCAGAGAAAGTCGCTGTGTTCTCCCTCCCCCCCCCCCCCCAGTGTGATCCCTCCGGCCTGATAGCCCAGACCGCACGCTTCTCCGAGGTTTCCCGGAGAAGGGGTGGGGGGAAGGAAGTGGTTTTCCGTGGCTCGCCACCGGAAGACGGTGTACCAGGCGTCTTACTTCCTCCCTTCCCCCCGAATCACAGCATTGAGATTTTTATTTTTACCCCGTAACGAAAAGCATCACGGGTTAAATCAGCGGTTCTCAACCTGTGGGTTTTGGGATGAGCCTGAGACCATTGGAAAACACAGATATTTACATTACGATGCATAACAGTAGCAAAATTACAGTTATGAAGTAGCCACGGAAATAATTTTGTGATTGGGGGTCGCCACCCCATGAGGAGCTGTCTTAAAGGGTCTCGCGGCCTTAGGAAGGTTGAGAACAGCTGGGTTAAATACTGCATTGTAGGGAGTGTGCGTTCTTACATTCTTCTGAGTAGTAGAATGTTTGAGTTGACAGCCTATTTTTGTTTGTGTCTGTGTGTGTTTTTTTAAATCCTCATCCGAGAACATTTTCCCATTGAGTTTTAGAGAGAGAGAGGGGAAGACTGGAGAGAAATATCAATGTGAGAGAAACACATGGATTCATTGCCTCCTGCGCACACACAGACCAGGGCCCGGCCTGGCCGGGGCGGCGCCTGCAACCCAAGTCTGTGCCCTTGGCCGGAATCGAACCCAGGACCCTTGGTTCGGCAGGCGGGCTAGGGCCGAAAACTTTTTTTTTTTTTAAATGCCGTATTCTGAAATGAAATAACTCAGCCACCTGTTTTCAAGTCACATTTGTTTCTTTAAGGGGGTTCAAGAGCTTACTAAAAGGTAGGCTTTGTACTCAGTCTCTTTCATATCGGACTCCTGTCCTCCCCTCCCCTTCCCCCCACCTCCCAGTTTAAAAAGGAAATGAAGACATTCATTTGGCCGCTGGCTTTTTTATTTTTAGCATAATAGTTGGTAGAACTCTTTTAATACCTTTGATTTGATGTTCTTTGGAATGGTTGGATGCTTTTCCGCCCCAGAAACCTGCTGTGGATCAGCATTCCCTAACCCGTTCCTAGGGTTTTGCTATCGTAGAAAGCGGCATGATGTTTTTATATTTCTGTCCTTAGGTAGTATTTACCCTATGTCGAATTTTTAAAAATGTCATTTTTTGGTCAAAGGGTGTGTGCATTTAAATTTCTGATAAATACCAGTAATTTTTTCTCCAAAAAAGATTGTACTGAGGAATACCTATAATAATTATTGGTAAATTGGCAGCAAGAGGGAAAATTAGAATATTGTGATTAAAATAACGTTGTAGGATAGATTATTGGAGAGAGGATGGATTATTCGGTAAATAGTGCTGGGACTGTTGGTTAATTTGTCCTTTCTTTTTAAGTCTGAGTTTTCTTTCTCAGCCCATAGGTGAAAAAAAAGTGTCTTTTTTTGTTTGTTTTGGTAAAATGGCAAATAAAGCCAATCAGAGAACACTAGTAGAAAGTGTAGGATACTTGTAAGAAACACATTCCTGAGTTACAAAGGGCTTCTCGGGACTCACACTGACTTTTGACGTAACGAAGGAAGAGGTTTTGACAGTGGTGACACACACCTGGGTCTGTGAACACAGTTGCCGGTGTATCCGATGCAAAATGACTCAGCTGTGGAAGTCAGGGATTGGAGGGCGGCTCCCCGTCTCCCCGAAGCATTGTTCATCAGGCAAGCAAACAGCGTGAATAATTACGAGAGCCTCTCCGTTGGCTGGGTCACGGAAGGTGCGGTGGCTTCTGCATTGCCAAGCTGTGTCGCCCGGTGGAGAAGTCACAGCATTTAAAACTGTGCTGGTGCATACGCTTGCCCATTTTCACGGTGTCTCTACCAGTGTGGTGTGGTGTGGGGTGATTCCTTCTTAGGAATCAGTTCATTGGATCAGGTGGGGCCCAGCGGACTTTTCTTACTAGACAAACACTTGAAAGTGAAGAACTGTAGGAATTAGCCAAGTTAATGAGCCAAACCAATCGAAAATTGGCCTTTACAGACAGGAATTGTGTGCAGAAGGGAATGGCTTTACAGTGTAGCTCTAATGATACTTCCTGATCAATGTGTATTTGTTTCGGATGGCCTTACAGGTAAACGAGAAAGTCTCTGTCCTTTCTGAGGATTCCCTTGGTTGTGTAGTAAGTTTTCCCAGGCCTGTTAAGTTTATACAGTAATCGTTAGTCACTAGAAATATTTCGATGGTATTTAAGGCCAAAGGCTTTACGTTTTTTATGTCGGCGTGTTTGGCATTTTAGACATTCCTGGTCGGACTTTGATTTGTGTACCGAGCGCGTAATCCTGACGGCAGTGGCAGGTCTTATGTTTGACTTAGGACACCTCTGTCAGCTACCTGTTTCCTTAAAATCCTCTCCCGAGGATGTGTTTCCATTGATTTTCAGAGAGAGTGGAAGAGAGAGAGAGAGAGAGAAACATCCGTGTCAGAGAAACACACCCATCCATCGGTTGCCTTCTGCCCACGCCCTGACCAAGGCCCCCGGGTTGGGGAGGAGCCTGTGACCGAGGTTCGTGCTCTTGAGGGAAATTGAACCCGGGACCCTCCGGCCGCGGTTTGCCGCTCTGTTGACTCATGAGTTTGCCGACCACTGACCTAGACTCTCGGTTCCAATAATTAAGTTGTTGTTGTTCCTTGTGATTAAGCCCCTGTCCCCGTGGCCGTCCGCAGAGCGGCAGACCGCGGCTCGCGGGGAGAGCCTCAGCTTGCCGGCCTCTGTGCTGGGGGCTTGCAGACTGTGGTTTCATGTTCAAGAGAGACTGCTGCTGCCCATTGCTGGCTGTCGGCCCTCCGCCCCGGCCTGACGAGGCTGCTTACAGCGGAGAGCGCGTTTCCTGTGTGGTCGGGAGGAAGAGATTACAGTGGTTGCACTCCGTCCTTTCGGCCCTGAGACAATGCCCTGGCTCCGACTTCTCCTTGCTCTTTCATCTTTTGTCTATTTAGAGCCCAAATGTAAACTCCCCACGGTGCTAAGAATAAAACAGCCTAAAGGAGACAGATCTCTGTGCTGCTAAGGAAAGTGGCTTTGCAAAGAATCATTTTGGTGGAAAGTTTGGAAATGTAATTCATTTTCCGGGTGTGATCCTAAGGTGATAAAAATTCCCTTTCTACCGAAAGACCACGGATCTGGCTGTAGGTTCAAGGGTTAGCTGGCTCTCGGTCACCCCTCGGTAGGGAGTGCCGGGGCATCTGGCAGTGGCTGAAGATGAGTTATGGGTTAAGCAAAGCTACTTTTTTATGACTGGAGTTACTCTTAAAACCACATGTTAAAGAAGATGAAGAGAGTTGATGTCTAAGAGGCTATTTCTGAAGCACTTGACTGGAACTTGCTTTGCATCTCTGAGTTTTGAAAGACAATCTTTCAGGGCAGTGGTCGGCAAACTACATCAGTCCACAGAGGCAAATACCCACAGGACAACGATGGAAATTTCTTTTGAGAGCCGAATTTTTAAAAATGTAAACTTCTAACGCCACTTCTTCAACATAGACTGGCCCAGGCCGTGGTGTTTGGTGGAAGAGCCACACTCAAGGGGCCAAAGGGCCGCAGTTTGCCGACCGCTGCTTTAGGGAGAGCGTTGTAAATGGAATTAAAGTTGGCTGTGTGTTCCAGAGCAGGACTTTGGGGGTAAGGTGGCGGTAAAAATAGGCCTCGCGCTGCCCCGACCTAGCGCGCTCCTGACTTATTTATGGCGGAGGCCGCGGCTTCGGGTTGCTCCTTTGTGGGGCAGCGGCGCTTTCTTTCCACTCCTCCCGGCAGATACATTCTTAATCAGAGCGGCGTGCGGAGCACATGCGCAGCGCATTTCCCTTTACCGACGAGCGGGTGACAGTGACCGACTCTGTCAGCCGGGCCGCAGGCACTGCGCCACGGCGCCCGATCCCGGCCAGAGGCAAGTGCGGTCAAGGGCGAGTATGGACTGCAGGTTTCGGTCCCCCAGGCCCCGTGTGGGAAGCCACCAGTCCTGTGTGTCTCTCACATCCATTTCTCTCCCCTCCCCCTCCTCCCTCCCTCCCACTCTCTCAAAACCCCTGGGAAAAAATACACATACAACCCCCCCAAAAAAAAAAAAATCCCACCAGAAAACCGATGTTGCCAGAATTCATACCTAAAACACACCATTTGCGATGGAATGACACAGCCCTGACCGTTGTGCATGTGGAGTTGGCTTCTGAACATCACTCAGGTGGTCCTTCGCTTAGGGTCGCTCTCTTAACGGAGGGCATGACTCTCAGATCTGGAGGCGGCGGGAATGACCGATCTGTTCGCTCAGTTCACCATACTTTACTGGGCACCTTCTGTTTGGATCCCTGTTCCCCAGAAGCGTATGGCTTTCCACTGAATCCTGTAATAACCGGTTGTGAAATGCTGGCTCGTTTTTGAAACCCAGGAATACACATTGCTTGCTCATGAGAAGCCAGTGTGAGCACAGTTGTGGTCAGCTTACGACAGCACAGCGTTCCGGGGCACTTTTCTGGTGGGAAAGGGACGGAGTTCTGGCTAAACCGGGCTTGCTGAAACAGTCGATTTTTTTGCATTCTTTGTTTATGTCTTTAAAAAGCTTTAATTAAATCTGGGTACATCCATGTGTTTAGTAGAAGCATTTCCCGAGGGGAAAGGGCAAGAACTAGAAAGTAATTAGAACTGACTCACGCACGCTCCTGGCGTGGGCCGCGGTGGGAAACGTGCTTCCCTGCTCCTTCAGGGTCCGCCACGCCGGGCGGTGCGGAGCAGTTTGGCTCTTTTCCAGCAGATGCTGCAAACCTGGCCCTTTCAGGCCGGGCCAGAGCCGTGCCCGTGGGATTGCTCGCACCCGGGCCGCGTGTGAGGTGTGGGCAGAGAGCACCAGGTGACGTGCCACGCGCGAGAAGAACCCAGAATCCCAGCGTGCTTTCTGCGGTGCCCGTTCTGTGGCTCTGCTTTGCAATTTCGCGGCTGAATCCCGGGTGCCACGCACACGGTGGTTCTGCCTGTGAATGTCGGTTGCGTGTGGCGGCGGCTGCTCCGCGTTGTGTGGTGGCGGGTGATGGGTGTTGTGGGCCACTGTAGTTCGCCCGTTCTCAGTGTATCCACGCGTGGAATTCCTCTGACCCGTTGTGTGAGGGCTCCTGCCTCCTTGGCGGGGAAAGAGACTTTGAATTGGACTTGGGTGATTTATTGGCGAAAAATGGTGTGCACCTCTGTCAGGGCAAGAGTTAGGTGAGTGTGCTTCCGTGTCGCCGGAGTGCCCACACTGCAGAGCGGGGGCCAGCCGCTTTCTTTCGGGGTTCACCTTCAGAGCCATGTCAGCCCGGCCCCGGGGCTCCGTTGCGCTTCCACCTCTGCACTAGGAGGTCACGGATCGGTTCCCCCTCAGGACACAGGCCCGGGTTGTGGACTCGATTTCCCGTGTGAGGCGTGCAGGAGGCAGCTGATCAGTGATTCTCTGGCATTGTTGGTGTTTTTCTTTCTCCCTCTTCCCTCCCTCCCTCCCTCCCTTCCTTTCTGAAATCAATAAAAATATATTGAAAGAGTAAAAAGAAGCTAGTTCTAGTTTTGAGGGTATTTTATGGCTAAGGTCTTGAAATCCATCATCTTAAAGTACATTTTTAATAGATATTCATTTATTTGACTCTGATCAGACCAGTAAAAGCCAGAATCAGGCCGAAACAACTAAAAACGGGTCTACTTTTCAGAGCACGCTTGTAGGGAATTTGCACACGTGGCCCCTAGAGTACTCTGGGAGGTTTACTTGCTGGTGGTGGTCTTTCGCAGTGGTGAGTGTTGAAATATTGAGGCAGACAGACACAGCCCAGCCTCCCTTTGGATGCTGCGTGCCTCTAAGGTCAGAGGGCAGCAGCCTGGCGGGGAGATCTGCCCTCTGGCTGTAAATATGCGGGGTGTGTGGGTAATAAAGGGTGTCCCGGAGTATTGAACAGGTACCGAGCTCAGTGTGTGCGCATTTCACGGCATCTGGACGCTGGGAGGTACAGTTTCTGTTTGTGGGTGAGGACTCGGGTAGCTAATGGCACCCTGCGTGAGCGCGCTGTGATTCCTGCCGCCGGTGCTAGAGGCTCTGCCCTGGCGGGTGTCGGAGCTGCCGGAACGGCGCTGGCGGAGTCTGATGAGTCAGGAGCGGGAGAGAGGGGTCAGAGAGCGCAGGCTGGGCCGAGGCGAGGCTGTTGCCCAACTCCAGGGGCGGTTGGCGCAGGGAGCCAGGCCAGCTCTTCCAGTTTCCTCCCGCAGGCGGCGGCCCGGTGTGTGGGCGCCTTCCCGCGCGTAGGTGTTGCCTCTCTCTCCACTGTGAAACGCGTTACCTGTAAAAACTATTAAGATAACCGCACGGCAGCCCCATCCGGGTCAGACTGGAGGAGTGCCAGCTGCTCAGACGCCCCACCCACTGCTTGCCTCTTCCTGTGACGTCACCCATGAAATGTAAGGTCGCACTGTCCGACCGCAAGCTCCTATGTGGTGGCCTTCCTGTTCACACCTTCCTCCCCGAGGCAGCACTGCTCACCTCGCTGTACCACTCAGATGTGGTTGCATGTGCATCCATGCATCTTCACGCCAGTCCAGGATTCTGTTGTGTGACTACACCATGACGGACAGACAGACACTGTCCAGGATCCTGTTGTGTGCGTACACCATGACGGACAGACAGCTCTCCAGGATCCTGTTGTGTGACTACACCATGACTAACGGGCAGACAGCTGTCCAGGATTCTGTTGTGTGACTACAGCACGACAGACAGACAGACACTGTCCAGGATTCTGTAGTGTGATTACAGCATGACGGACAGACAGACACTGTCCAGGATTCTGTTGTGTGACTACACCATGACAGACAGACAGACACTGTCCAGGATCCTGTTGTGTGACTACACCATGATGGACAGACAGCTGTCCAGGATTCTGTTGTGTGACTAGACCAGGATTGAGTTGGCTGCTAAGAATCGTGCTTCCATGAACATGTGACTGTGTCTCTTGGTGAAGATCGGACGTGTGTGTGCGTGCAGGCACTGCCCCTGGAGTGTTGACCGGGTCGTCGGGTTCCGTAGATAACATCTTTCCCAAGAGCCGGACACTTACTCTGCTCCCCGGGGCTGGGAGTGCCCAGCACACCTGGTGCCAGACCTTAAGGGGAGCCCTCCGGCTCCGTGTATGTAGTTTCATTTACGCTGGTCTGACCGGATGAGCAACTAAGAAAACTTTATTGCAGAGAGGAAGGGAGAGCGAGCGAGGGAGAGAGGAACATCAGTGATGAGCAACTAAGAAAACTTTATTGCAGAGAGGAAGGGAGAGCGAGCGAGGGAGAGAAGCATCAGTGATGAGAGAGACGCATCGGTCTGCTTCCTGCACGCCCCCCTGGGGATGGAGCCCACAACCCGGGCCTGTGCCCTGACTGGGAATTGAACCCTGACCTCCTGGTTCATATGTCAGTGCTCAGCCACTGAGCCACCTCAGCCAGACGGTGAGCAACTTTATGCTTATGGCCTGATCAAGTTTTTGTCCGCTTTTATTTGCGATTATCTGTTCTTGATTTGTTTCATATTTTGGGGGGGGGGGTTCAAAACTGGGTTTATGTACTGTAGGTACAGTTTTCAACCTGGCGGGAACATCTTCATGGGGTTCTCTGATCGCAAGTTCTTAATTTGAATGTGACCCCGAGAAAGGCCAGCCGGGGCGGCGTTTCCAGGGGGACCTGTCTGCGGGCGTGATCTTCCGGAGAGGACTCGGGTGCAGTCACCCAGAGGCTTTATGGCTTTATGGCTTGGGGCTCTGGACTCTGAGTCCTGGGCCTGCCCTTCGGAAGGAGCTCCCTGCTTATCGGGAGGCGGCGGGTGTGTTACCAGCATCCGCTCTGTGGCCGTGGCTCGCTCAGCCCGGGGCCCGCACACCGGAAGCCCGGGCCAGTTCACAGGCGCCGAGTGCAGCCCTCTCAGCGCCAGACAGAGGCGCAGCGGATCCTGCCCGGGGGACACTTGCATCGCCAGTGAATGTGCGTGTGTGTGTGTGTGTGTGTGTGTGTGTGTGTGTTTATAGGTGTGATACCGGGCAGATGTCAGCGAAGGATGCGCTGTGGTTTCAGAAAATGACCCGGAGCTCTGAGATACGTTGTAAGAACTGCGGGCACGTGGAAGAAGAGACGCAGTCTTTAGTGGGACGGATTTGGGGGTGGAGCTGAAGGACTTCCCAAACCAGCGCCCCTGGCTCAGCTGGGAGTGGTGGTGGGTGAGGAGTGACAGCGTGTTCTGTTCAGTTGACCTTGTCTGTTTCTATTTGTTCATCCGTGCTTTTTACCATGTACACACGTTCCCCAGCGTGTGCGCATACACACACACACACACTATCATCTGTTATCATCTCTGTACTCTAATAGCCTCCTAAGCAGGATCCTTCCCTCTCCCCCCTTACCATCCATGTTCCTAAAAGGATCTTTTCAAAATCGCAGGTTTTAGTGGCTCCAGGGCACACACCCATTCCACCTCATTCCACAGCTCCTAGGCTTTCCTGCCTCCAGGTGTGAAAGGCCAAACTCCATGATGGTCACCAGGCCCCGCCTCCAGCCTCACCTGCACACCTTTCTCCTTCTGCTCGCTGAGCTCAGACGGTGCCGGCCGCTCTCCTTCCCGCAGGTCCGCCAGCCCTGCCAGGTTCCCCTGGAGTCCACGGTGGCCCTGCTTCCCTTGTTTGCATTTATCTGTGCCCGGGATTACTGTTCAGTCGTGGGAAGTTTGTGGTCGTCTAGTTCTCGCACTAGACTGTATGCCCCGTGAGGTCGAAGGTCAGGCTGCTTGTATGACGGCGTCTGGCATGTGTACTCTGAAAGGTGGTTTGAGTGAGTGAGAGGAGCGTGCTCCTACCCTGGGGCTCTTGCATGAGCTGTTTTCTCTACCTAGAAAGCGTCGCACCCCTCTCCCTCCTTCTCCTCCACCTGCCAGTTCCTCTCCTCTGGAACCTTGCCCTGGGCCAGAAAGGAGGCTAGTGCTCCCGTACTTCCCCCGTGGAGACTTAGAGCCGCTGCACCCACGGACTGCCGGCGGCTGCTTCGCCCGTTCCCTCCCGGCTTCTCCGCCAGGAGGTTCAGCGCTCCCTTTCTCTCCTGAAACCGTTGTCATCCCGGGTCATCTTGGTCCCTGGGTAACCGGATCTCTTCTCTCGGGTTTAATACTACTCGGCTGATTACTCCTGGGTCCTTATCTCCTCCGGATCTCAGTCTTGGCCTTCAGACGAACTGCCCACTGTCCATATCTCTGTGCCGATCGTTGCACGGACACCGTGAATTGAGGATTTTAAACTGGTACTTAAAGGACGCTCCCTGCTTTTTCACTCAGTCACCTATTCCGAAACCTGTCGTCTCTGACTCCTCCCCTTTTCGCGTCAGCTTGCTAATTGGTCGCCCTCCCTCAGACCCGCCCCCACCCAGCAGCCTGCAGAGAGTTCCACTGTCACTCTATCGCCTGAACCGCCCCGTTTCCCCGGGAGCTCTCCGTGGTGGCATTGCCAGACCGGCTGCGATGGTGCTTGCGGCCTCTCGCACTCCTCCACTCCACACGTCGCACTTCCCGGCCAATCGCAGCCGTTTCACGCACAGCTCCCCCCAGCGTCGGGAGCCCCGCTGACCTGCTCTGCCCCGAAACAGCTCCCCTGTCCCTGGCTTCCTCCCGCTCGAGCCCAGGTGCTCTCTCCGAGACCCGGCCTGTCCCCGCACGCAGGGTCCTCGCCTCCTCTGTGGTCACCCCTCATTTCACCTTCTGCAGTGTGGCCAGCCTTCCCCTGAGCCCCAGGGGGAGGAGGGACCTTATTTGCCGCCACAGCACGGGGTATATCTGGTCAGTGTTTGTCGAATGAATGAATGAAGCACGGGGTATATCTGGTCAGTGTTTGTCGAATGAATGAATGAATGAATGAACGAACGAACGAATAAACGAACGAACGAACGAACCTGTTACTTAGTAGCCGCCGGGTGGTGACATTCACCGGGCTGCCTGTCCTCGTGCGCACAGACTGATAGGGCCGGCAGTTGTCTATCTGGAGAGCTCTTGCTGTATGTGTGGCTCTGCACTGGGCTCTCCCAGTGACGGGTCCGCCGGTGGGTTCAGTCTGTCCTCGGCTGTTCCCCTCGGCTTTGCCGTCGGCCTGGCGGACGTGCACCTGCCCAGCCTCGGGATCGGGGTTTGGCCGGAAGCCCTCCGGAGGTGGTGATCCGAGTGGGTCTTTGCCAGCGGGAGCGCAGCACAAAGAAACCAAACAAACGCCTGGTGATTCTGAAAAATGCGGCTTTTGCTTCTTCGGAAATTGTGATTCCAGTCAGCGACGCCGGCCTAGCAGTGCGAGGAGCGCTGAGCCAGCGGCCACGCGTTGTGGGTCCCTGCTGGAGGGTGGCCTGAGTTTGGAGCTGCAGGGCTCGGACCACTGCGGGAACGGCAGTTCCTGGCGTTGGGGGCCAGGAAGGACTTTTCACCGGAGCAGGTCTCACCCAGCCCCCTAACTTGGGGCGGACAGCTGCGGTCAGCCGTCTGGGCACAGCAGATTGGGCTCTGACCTCGTTCCGACCTCGTTCTGCTCTGACCTCATTCTGCTCTCGTTCGTTTCTGTCGAACAGCGTGTTTTCACCACCAAGGAGTGACGGCGCTGGGACCTGCAGCAGGAGCATGCCTGTCCGTGGTTCCCATGAGCCTGAGCTGGGGAAGGAGACTGGGTAGTCAGAGGCCTTTGTCCCAGTTACCCATGGTGCTTTCTGGCTATTTTTTTATTTAAGTACATTTTTATTGACGCCAGAGAGGAAGGGAGAGGGAGCGAGAGAGGGAAACATCAGTGAAGAGAGAGAAGCCCTGATCGGCGGCCTCCTGCACGGCCCACAGGAGGATGGAGCCGGACACCCGGGCCTGCGCCCTGAGCGGAGGCAAACCGTGACCTCCGGTTCCTAGGCCGCTGGGCCGCGCCAGCCGGGCTTTTGTTTCTTTAAAGTAAGAAAAGTGACAAGCACATTGGCAATAAGGAAGTTGAGTTTTAAGAGCCATTCACTGAACGAGGTGACAGTGAGCCTGAGAGCGCATTGCCAGAGGCCCCGAGCGAAGGAATGGGAGGACCCCCCGCCCCCCATGTCCATGTCTGGCCCCCCCCCCCACCTCCTCCGGGCCACTGGCTAGATCGTCTCCAGAGGAAACCTGCCCTTGCCTTCCCCAGCCTCACAGAGTGCTGGGGAGTTTCCGGGTGCGGACGGTCCCAGGAGGGGGAGCCCTGTCTGAGGGCTCGCCGCATCCCCCCCCACCCCCCCCCGCCCTCACAGGCTGCAGGCTATTGTCACCGCAGCAGCAGCAGCAGCAGCAGCAGCAGCAGCGGGAGGATTCTCCGCGGGGAACGTGGGCCCGACGGCTAGGCTTTCGCGCTGTTGGACTCAGTTGCACACCCAAGTCTGTGTCTTCGAAGCTCTACCCCCTCGGTGCGTGGGGGGCTCCGTGGGGTCTGCCTGGTGCACGCAGCCGCGGAGACTTGTCTGCTTTTGCCCTGACGGAGCCCAGGGGCCGGAGAGAAGCAGTGACGGGTTCACTGACTGAATGGGAGTGCCCCCCCCCCCCCCGTTTATGTGATGGGATTGCAAGGCATCACTCCTTTACATTCTGGATCAAATTGGCTAGTGTGCTTGCTGCTCAGGACCCTAAGAGCCACCCGCCTTCCTGCTGCTTCACTCTCTTGCCTTGTACATCGGCCTCCCGTCTGGTCAGTCACACTAACAAGCTCCGCTTGGCTTTCCTGGAGAAGCGAGGTGTCCTCTCTCTGTAAAAGCCCAAGTGACAGGAACGCCCGGGCGCTGTGACGCGCACTGACCACCAGGGGGCAGGTGCTCCATGCAGGAGCTGCCCCTGGTGCTCAGTGTGCTCCCACAGCCTGCCTCCCAGGGCCGGCCAGCCTTCCCTGGTCCCTCCCGCGGTCAGCCAATCTCCTGCAGCCCCTCCCTCTGGCCGGCCGGCCTTCCCTGGTCCCTCCCGGCGGTCAGCCAATCCCCTGCAGCCCCTCCCCCCGGCGGCCGGCCCCAGTGGGCAGCCGGAAGGCCCCAGTCGGCCCTGATTGCTGGCCAGGCCTGGGGACCCCGCCGTGCACACATGTGTGCACCGGCCTCTAGTTATGTTATCCCCCTCCTCGGACGCTGTAGAGCGAGTTGAGCTTTGTACTGCTCTAACCCCTCCTCAGAAGAAACATACTTGGGTTGGAAGGCTGAGAATTGTTTTAGTATTTTTATTCCCCCCTCCTTATCTTACACAAATAAAATAACTTCAGTTTCCCTTACCCAGCGCCTCTTGATATAAATCCCTTAGTAACAGCAGAATAAATACCTTTCATAGTTAACAACGAAACAAAATAATCTTCTTAAATATGATTTGCTTTTCCTCAAAGCTAAGTGAAAAGCAGGTACTTGAAGTTTCCAGTGGGATTTGGTAAGTGTGGTTTGAGAGACTCTGGGAGTGGAGAGAGGAAAGGCAAAGGCTACAATAATGCCCTAATCCCCTCGCTGAGGATGAGGACGTCAGCATTGTGGGTGCCCCGCAGCCCTCTTCCTGCTCCCGTTTAAACGGGGGAGGCCGGCGTGCGTGCGCTGCCTCAGAGAGCTGACGGGAAACGCATTTCCCCTGGATCAACATTCTCTTTCAGCCTGGAAAACCGTGTGGTCAGCACAGCACGGGGGACGGCGAGCCCCGTCCTGCCAGAGGCCTCCCCCAGGCGTTGCCGTCACCGGGTCCCTGTCAGTGGGCACGGAGGGGGGGCTGAGGGGGCAGGGAGGTTGGCCCTGCGCTGGGGAGGAGCGGGTCGGCAGGAGCCCAGCCCGAGCTGTGCAGGCAGCTCTCGTGTTTGTATGTCAGCTGGGAGGGGCAGCCGGAGGTCACTGCAGCCTCTGGATCATGTGTATTTTAGTAGAACTCCTTAAAAATATTTTTATCGATTTCAGAGAGGAAGGGCGGGGGGGAGAGAGACATCAATGATGAGAATCATTGATCAGCTGCCTCCTGCACGGCCTCTCCTGGGGACTGAGCCCACAACCTGAACATATATGCCCTTGACCGGAATCGAACCTGGGACCCAACTGTTCAGTCTGCAGGTCGACGTTCTATTCACCGAGCCAAACCTGTTAGGGTTATTTGAGTAGAGAATTCTTTTTTCTTTTTCTTTTTTTTTATTGATTTTTTTTTTTTACAGAGAGGAAGGAAGAGGGAGAGAGAGTTAGAAACATTGATGAGAGAGCAACATCGATCTGCTGCCTCCTGCACACCCCTCTGCTGGGGATGTGCCTGCACTCAAATTACATGCCCTTGACTGGAATCGAACCTGGGACCCTTGAGTCCACAGGCCGACGCTCTATCCACTGAGCCACACCGGTCAGGGCTTGAGTAAAATTCTTCATGCTTAGCAGAATTGCTGATACCATCATTGCTTTGCCTTGGGGAGGAATTTTCTTTGGCTTATCACATTACATCCTCCTGGTCAGTTTTCCCTAAAACCACACAACAGGGTTGTTGCAGCCGAGGTCTCAGTAAAGGCGGGTGTGGCTGCCTTGGTGGGAAGAGGGGCGCAGAGTGCTGGCGGGCTGGCGGTGCACCTGCGGGAGGACAGAGCGCCTTCCTCCCGTCCTTCCTCCGCAGGGGGCGGGTCTGGCTGCTTGGAGTCGGGGGAGCATTTCTCAGTGGCCTCAGTCTTCTCTCCGAGCCAGGAGCCCGGGCACCTCGCCGGCCTCTCCTGTGATGTTGGTGATGTCGGTGATGTCGGTGATGTCAGTGATGTTAGTGATGGCGGTGGTGTCGGTGATGTGGGTAACAGCGGTGCAGTAAGTGGAAGCAGACTCCCTGGGACACAGGCGGGCACACCGGGGGAGGGTGACACTGAGAAGGCCGTGCTCAGCATTCTCCCCTCCACCCGGGGTTAGCTCTGCGGAGGCTTGAAAACAGTTGTCTGTGGCCTCTGCTGGTGTGGCTCCGTGGGTGGGGCGTGGCCTGGGGATGGAAGGGACCCGGGTTCCATTCTGATCCAGGGCTCACACCTCTGTTGCGGTCTCCCATACCCAGCCTGTGCAGGAGGCAACCGATCGATGTGTCTCTCCTTCCCTTTCCCGTCCACTGTCTCTGAAAACTAATGGAAAAATATGCTCGGCTGAGCGTTGACAGAAAAACCACCCACGTTCGTTTATGGATGTATTTTACTCAGGAACCCTAATTTCCAAAGCGGTCGCAGTAAAGAGACGGAATCACTGTGAGCTTCCAAGAGCCATTAACCCAGTGGATGGGGCGCTTACTTTGAATCTGTTAGTGCTCGCCGGTGCGGCAGGGCCGTCCCCTCCTCGTGCGCCTTTTCGGGAGCGGCACCGCCTCGTTTTGTGCCGGTTCTTGGGGAGGTGTTTGGAGCTTTCCTGCATTGTGGGCGTGGATGTGTGTGCCACGGTTCCTTTTAGAAAAGCCGCTTTTTTTCTGCCGGAACAAAACCCAGGAGACAGATCTGCAGCCAGATCTTAGCGAGGCGATGTGGGAGGGGCCGCCGCGCAGACCTGTCAGGGGGCCCTCCGGTTTCCGGAGCCTGAGTGTGCGTAGCCCCGGGCAGCAGTGCCGGACTCTTCCTCTCTGCATCGGGACGAAGGCTTCCAGCTGCCGCGGGTGTGGATGGGTGTTTTACAGCCGCCCCTCGGCTCTGGCCCGTCCCTGCCCCGGCCGAGCGTAAAGTTCCGCGGGAGCTGGGGCCGGGCTGGCCAGAAAAGCAACAGGGCACGGCCTCTGTCCAGTATCCAGATTAGGCCGGGAACACAGGAAGTTCCTGTGAGCAGTTTCCTGTCCCTTCCGCCCGGAGCAAACACAGCCTCCCGGGGAGCAGCCCCGGAGCCCTCAGTAACAGCATGAGCTGCGACGTGCCCCGAGCCCGAGCCGGCGAGGCCGTTTTCTTACAAAACCAACGCCCTGTCTCTTGTTCTTCCAGAGCGCAGCCATGGAGGAGACGGCCATCTGGGAGCAGCACACGGTGACGCTTCACAGGGTGAGTCCTGCGGGGCCCTCGGGGCAGCTCAGGATGTGGCGGCCGCAGGACAATGGGGAGCGCCAGGTGGCCGGAAGCCGAGGGCAGGGGCGCTCCCCCGCCCGCCCAGACCCCGCGCTCTCCAAACATCCTCCCGGCGTTTGTTTGTGCCTCCGCCGCTGTGCTCCTGCCGGAAGCGGCCGCCGAGCTTGTGCGGTGGAGGGTCCGATAAGAGGCCGGCGCGCGGTGTGCGTGGCCACGGCCCCAGCGTTTCCGAGGACGCGTGCGTGTGCCGTGGGCGCGGGCGTTACGTGACCGGGGCGGGCGGGCAGTAAGATCTTACAGGTGCTCGTGGGTTTGAAACACGCAGACCCCAGGCCATCGCTTACGCAGTTGCCGATGGCGCGGAGCAAGTGGCGGGAAGCCGGTCAGAGTAAGAGCCCGTCCGCCCTCACCTGCACCCCACGCTGCCCCTTCCCCGTTAGAAATGGCAGGCGGTCCCCCCTTCTCAAGTTGTGGTCTCCTCGGGTGGTGGGTGTTTTTAAACTTACTTGAGACTTGAGAAAGACATTGATTTGTTGTTCCACGTATGCATTCATCGGTTGCTTCGTGTGTGCACACTGACCGGGAGGGAGGGAGGGAAGAAGGGAGGGAGAGAGAGAGAGAGACAGAGAGAGACATTGATTTGTTGTTCCACGTATGCATTCATCGGTTGCTTCGTGCGTGCACACTGACCTGACCGGGGATCAGACCTGCACCCGTGGTGTGTTGGGCCGTGCTCTGACCTGCCGAGCTCTCCGCCAGGGTCCACGGGTTTAAAGTGGCCTGATGGCTCCTCTGTAAGCTTGACAGGGAGCCAGTCTCTCATGCCCCCCTCTGCGGAGAGCTGCCACCCTGCCCTGAGAGAGCGAACAGAGAGGAGAGACCGCACTGGCCTCACCAGCCGTTCCTCACAGGAAGGGGGGCCGGGGAAGCACGTTCCTGAACTCCGCCTGGCGACCCCAGCCGCGTCTGAGTCTGCACGTGACATAACGGGTGGATTATTATAAAAACAGCGATCTCAGACAAGCTGTCGTGGGTTTTTCTTCTGCCTCCCTCAAGGACGATACAAGAAATCACTATGTCACACTGACGTTAACTGTTAATGTATAAAGCTAGAATAAACTGTGGCTTCTGTTTGCTTGCAGTGTACTGATAGGTAAAATATTTCAACCGGGTTAAACATACAAAATAACTTCAGACCTTAAAATTATTAGCTGGTATTATTTTACCACATTACATTTATTTTCTGACCTTTGTTGTTTTCAGTGGTGTGAGTGACATACAGTAAAACTCATGTGTACAGTAAGATTCAACTGAACAGCTTGGCGTACAGTTCCGAGTTTGGCAAGTACATGGCGTCATGTAGCACCACTGCAGTAAAAACAGGGCAGCCATCACCCTGAGACGGTGTCCATTTATAGTCAGCCCTGCCCCTCCCCCGCGCAGAGCAGCCGCGGACACAGACGTGGTGAGCCGTTTCCAGCAGGCGTGTCGGCGAGCTCACACTGTATGTGTAGCCTCTGGAGACTGGTTTCTTCTACGTATTGGAATTCCTGGTGTCTGTCATTCTTTGTCCTGTTTCCTTTTCTTGTTAGTTTCTTCTTCTTGCCCAGGAATGTTCCAGCGTATGAATGTAGAGAGATGGACTTACTCATTCTCCATTATGATACATTTGGCCTGTTGCAGTTTTGAATCCGTCTGCCCTCGTATACAGATTTTGTTTGAAACTAACTTTTCCTTTCTCTTGGGTAACTACTGAGGAATGGACTTGCTGTGTCTTCTGGTAAATGAGTATTTATCTCATAAGACGCTGCCAGTGTGTACGAACTCCACCAGCCCTCGATATTATCAGGTTGTTTGGGTTTTTGTTTTTTTAATTTTAGCCACACGGATGGGTGTGTAGCGGTATGTGGTTGTGGTTTTAGTTTCTAGTTCTCTTAAGACGAGTGATGTTGAGTATCTGCTTATGTGCTAACTTGCCCGTATATCTTCTTTGGTAAAACTTGTCCGTATATCATCTCTTGCCCATTTTTAATTGGGTTGTTTTCTTATTGAGTGTTTTCTCATAATTGTGGTAAAATATACTAAACAATAAAATTTACCATCTGTTCAAGTCCTTTACCTATTTTTAATTGGCTTATTTGTTTTTTAATTGTTGAGTTGTAGGAATTCTTTACCTATTTTAGATATTAACCCCTTATCACATATATGACTTGCAAATATTTTTTCCTGTTCTATGGGTTGTCTTTCCATCCTGTTGAGAATGTTCCTTGGTGCACAAAAGCTGTTATAGAGTTTGAGAGTTCTTTCTATATTCAGAACACAAGTTTAATTTTTTGCTGTCTTTGTAAAAAATCAGTGACCATTTGTGTGCGGTCTTTCCTTGGTCTCTTCTATTGGTCGCAGTGTCTGTCTTCCTGCACTTACTTCTGCCTTGACTGTTATAGCTCTAAAAAAATGGTTTTCTTCTGAGTCTGTTGGTGTGGTCAATTTCTTGCTTTTTGAACGTTGAACAGTCTTGCATTCCCGAGATAAATTTCACTTGGTTGTGACATATCACCCATTTCCTGTATGGGATTGACTTGCTCATCGTATTTTCGAAGGTGTGTGAGCCTGTGTTCATAAAAATAGTGGTGGGCACTTGTTGTGTGCGTGTCCTTGTCTGGCTGTGGTGTCTGGGAAAAGCGAGGTGGCCCAGAACAGTGCCTGCACAGTCCGTTCTCTTCCTTCAGTGTTGGAGAACTCATCGCGTGGCCAGCCGTCTGGGCCTGCAGCCTCTGTGTGGGAAGGCTTTCGCTGTGAATTCAGCTTTTTGATGTTATGTGGGACTGTCCGGTTATGTATTTCTTCTTTGTTAGCGTTTCTTCTTTGGTAGCTTTGGTAATTTGCCTCTTTCAGAGTGTTTGTCCCTTTCATCTAACTTATGACCATAACATTGTTAACAGTGGTCTCTTATTTCATTGCTATAGGATCTACACTGAGGCCCTGTTCTTATTTTTGATACTGGTAATTTGTGTCTTCTTTTATTTCTTGGTCTAGCTGACCAGAGGTTTAGCAATTTTGATTGATCTTTTCAAAATACCAGTTTTTGTTTTCATTGATATATTTTATTTTGTTTTTTATTTGATTGATTTCTGCTCTTATTTTTATGTTTCCTTTTTTCTGCTGATGTTGAGTTTAAATTGCTCTCTTTATATATATATATATATATATATATATATATATATATATTTTTTTTTTTTTTTTACACAGGGGAAGGGAGAGTGATAGAAAGTCAGAAACATTGATGAGAGAGACATTGATCAGCCGCCTCCTGCAAGCCTCACACTGGAGATGTGCCCACAAGCAAGGTACATGCCCCTGACCGGAATCGAACCTGGGAACCCTCAGTCCTCAGTCCAACGCTCTATCCATTGAGCCAAACCCGTCTCGGCAACCTAGTACCTTGTAGTTTTTAAATAGACAAAATGAAAGAAGGCCATTAGCTAAATTACGTTTCTCCTGCCCGCTACTGAGCCTGGCTTTGTGAGGGATGCAGTGCGGGGAACACTGGTTGCCGGAGACCGTTGGCGGAGGGAGGGCGGGAAAGCTCCTGGCGCTGAGAAAGCAGAGACCGGTGTTCTGAACGTGCTGCTGAGTGGCACGCCTGCTGGGCACAGTGGCACTCCGAGAGCGCCTGTCCCGCCTGTCCGGAAGACGAGGGTCCTTTCCTCTTCCTGCTTCTGTCTCCTGCTGCCGGGAGGCGGGGAGAGCCAGAGAGCTGCCACCAGAAGTTCCGTGGCGACGAGACGGGGATGCCGGTCTCAGAGCCGCCGCCGCGGGGCCTCCTCAGAGCGGGTCCCGGCCCAACGGGAGCCTCGGTGCCACGCTGGGGGTTGTGTGGGGAAGGTTCTCGCCAAAGGCCCTGTCGGTGCGAGCGGACTCACACTGCCGTGCCCGCTCCCTCCCTCTCCGACTCGAAGGGGGCGTTCAGGCAGCACCGTCCCGGGTTCTGAGTTGGTGCAGAATAACACGTGGCCCTGCCGGAACGTTGTCGCCGGCGTGTGCTGTCAGGAGCCGGGTGACCGTTAGGCTCTGCGGGCCACAGGCCTCTGCCTGGCCTTGCCGAAGCAGCATGAACAGGGGGTAGACAAGTGGTGTGGCTGTTCCAGTGAAACTCTATTTACAGAACCGGGCAGTGCCCAGACCGGCCGGCAGGCGGGGGCCTGGCCACGGTGCGGAGCTGTGACTCCGCTTGTTGTCGTAAAGAGAAGCCCAGTGGCCATCCCCCGGGAGCCTGAGTCCCCCTGTCTGCCTCCTCCCAGATGCTCCCGGTGGAAATGAAGGGCCATGGCCCCCGGCTCCGGGCCCTGAGACACGTTGCGGGGAATGAGCAGCGAGGGAAGGAGGAGAGGGAGGCTGTGTCGTCTCGGCACTCGCCACGTGTGGCCACGCAGGGACAAACGCGTGTTCTTTGACAGCTGACGGCCAGTTACATGGGAGGCAGAGTGGCTGTCTTAAAGGAGTAAAGAGCTGAGGCTGAAACGGCAGCCTGCTGTTCGCTGGAGGCATCACGTGCCCCGTGCCCCGTGCTGCCCATGCTTCCGCTGGCGCCCCCGGGGGCCCTCCTCCGCCTGCGGCCTGGGGCCTCCAAGCCCTGCCCAGGCGGCCGGTCGGTGGCCGCCAGCCAGCCTGTCCTCGGTAAGAACCCGTTCACGCTGCACGCCGGAGGAACTGGCTGCTCCGCTGTGTGCCGCGCAGCCACAGCCCCGGGCGATGCCGGCCGACAGCTCCGGCCGACTGGCCTCGCGGGCTCTGCTCCGCCCACTGGTCTGAGTGACAGTGAACATGGTCCTCAGGTCCCTGTCCACGCTATCTCCTGGGCATCGTCCGTCTCTTAAGGGACGAAACGTTCGCCGGTTTTATATCCCCGCAGTGCTCGGCACTTAAAAGCCCAACAAAAGCTAATTTCCTAGCGACCACCCTAGTCAACAAAGTCACTCCCAGCAGCCATGGACGGCGAAGACAGACGTAGCTTAGGATTGTCTGGCCTTCTATGAGAGAGTGTAAGACGCGGGTGAAATCAGCTTTATAGCAGATCTTATTTAGCTCAGTATATCCAAAATAATACCATTTTCAATACTTAAAAATTGACGTACTTCACTTTGTTTTTCCATAGAGTCTTACAAAACCAGGGCACATTTTACAATCTCAGCACATCTCTGGTAAGACTCGCCACGTTTTCAGCACACAGTGGTTACATGCCTGTTTATCATAAATTTAGTGTCCCTACCAGGCACAGGTTTGAACATAAAAGCTATGGCTGCTCATGGTCTCAGAAAGATGAACTGTGGTGAGAGGAAAATTCTTGGAGGCTTTTTCTTCCATTCAAAAGCTGCAGCATAAATGTGTGTGCACATGCAAATAAGTGAGGTCATGGCATACTGCTTTACCCGCCCCCCAAAATAATGAACATCATTTTGGACATTTTCTCATGTAAAAGCCTGCCTTCTGACACACCTAACAATGGGTGTGGGGAAGAGATATGAGAAAAGAGAATATTTTGCATTTCTATTGAGAATTCCACATAGTCTTTCTGTGAGTCCAGCCCCGAGCCGGCAGTTGCCTCGGAGAAATGATAGTTGTGCCCTCACCAGTGTGGCTCAGTGGATAGAGCGTCGGCCTGCGGACCGAAGGGTCTCAGGTTCGATTCTGGTCAAGGGCATGTACCTTGGTGGTGGGCACATCCCCAGTGGGGGGTGTGCAGGAGGCAGCTGGTCAATGTTTCTCTCTCATCAATGTTTCTAACTCTCTGTCCCTCTCCCTTCCTCTCTGTGGAAAAAAAAAATCAGTTTTATATATACATATATGTATATATATGAAATAATAGTTATGCTGTCGGTGCTGATGACGGAACAGGGTGAACATGTTTTCACACGTGCTGTCCCTCTTCCATGCACCGAGTGGACGAGGGGAGGACTGACGGCATTAGCAGCAGCTGCGGTTCTCCCCTGGTCCCGGGGAAGCTGATCACCACAGGTGAGTGCAGTGCGGTGCTGTCACAGCCCCTCGGGGTCCCTTGTCGCGTTGAGTGTCCGGATGTCACCCTCGGTCAGCGTCCCGAGGCCGGGCGTGGGACAGCACCCGGTCTCCTTGCGTGTCCCCGGCTTCTCGGTGCCTGGCTCCGCTGGCGGCCGGCTTAGCGGGCAGGAACCCGGCTCACTGTTTCTCTGCAGAGTCTGTGATCTCCGGCACCTCACGTTGCTAGCCAGGTGCGGTGATGACCCACGTTTCGTTTCTTTTAAAGTCCCCGGCTCGCTCTTGGATTCTGTCCACTCCATGCTTTCGTGTTCTGCAGGGAAGTTACCTGCTGCTCCTTATCTTTATCGTAATGTTGTAAGGGATTCGATCCTGGCACTCTTTTTTACTTACTGTTATGCAAAATTAGTTTCTTTGAGGTTTTAGAAATTGACTTAGTTTCATTGTACGTGTGTGTGTGAGAGAGAGATACATACATGTGCTATAGAACATACCTGCTGCTTTCTGACACTTATTTTTTAAAGCAAGTCTTGTCATACTTTTTAAAAATATATGTTTTATTGATTTCAGAGAGGAAGGGAGAGGGAGATAGAAACATCAGTGATGAGAATCATTGATCTGCTGCCTCTTGCACGCCCTGTACTGGGGATCAAGCCTGCAACCCAGGCATGTGCTCTTGGCTGGAATCAAACCTGGGACCTTTTAGTCCACAGGCTGATGCTCTATCCACTGAGCCACACCAGCTGGGCTGACACTTCCATCTTATCTCTGCGTCCTTCGGTCACGTTGACCTGGCCGTTCTCTGCTTTGTCTCTGCTGATCTGTCCCGCTCAAGGCCACTTCCCTGCCAGCAGCGCCTCTGTGTGCAGCGCCGGGCCGGGCCTGGTGCCCGGTGTTCAGCGCCCGGTGTGCAGCGCCCAGGTTACCCGGCTCCGGGGTTCAGGCTCGGGCGGGTCCCGCTCCCTCCTGCGGTCGGGGCAGGCACAGTCCCTCCGGGCCGGCTGCTGTTCCCACGTTGTTGGTCATTCTTCCCGCGAATGCCGTTGTTGTTGGGTTCTCAGGTCTAAGGTGTGTCAGACCCCTGTGGCTCGCCTCCCGCGTAGCTTAGCGCCGATGTGTTCTGTGCGCTCTGTGGTCTCACATCTTTCATCCCTTCTCGGTTGTTGGTGTGTGCGGTGTAAGATAGTGGTGTAAGACACTTTCTGTGTCTAGATTTGTCTTTTCTGAACATTTCCCAGGAGTTGACTTATACTCTAGATGGTCTTTTGTGATTGGCTTCTTCACTCGGCACAATGTTTTGAAGGTGGTTCATCTGTTTCATAGCATGCACTGGCACTTCATTTCTTTTCGGAGCAAATCAGATCCCATGGCAAGCATGGGCCACATTTGATCTGTGGGGTCACCAGTTGGTGGCATTTGGTTGTGTGTCTGCTGTGGCTCAGTCAGTTCTGCTGTTAGGACACGTGGGGTAAGTCTCCGTGCAGGTAATGCTTCATTTTTCTCGGCCCACAGGCGTGAAGTTGAGGTGGTTTATTCTTTTTTAAGGAGTTTTTTCTCTTCTGCACGTGAGTGGGCTTTGGGTGGGAGCAAAGGTCGTGACGAACACCCAGCCGCTGGTGGACACGGCCTCGTGTTTGCATAGCAGAGGCTGTGGGGACGTGGGGAGACCCCGCTCTGGCTTAGGATTCCGGACCCTCGGAGAGCTGAGGTCTCCTCACACGGCGCCGCAAACTCCTTTCCTCCTCGGAAGAGCGATGGTGCGCGTTTCTTGGAGATTATCTGAGCTCTTAAGAGACAGTCAAGTAATTGGCAGTTCTTACTATTGTCCTATCGTGCGAGGTCATTCGGTGAGGAGCCATCCGGACCGGGGAGTGGGGACCACAGATGAACACTATTGCCATTTTTGCGTTTCAGTGTTTTTAGTCTGTAGAGTGCGACATAATGAACAGTTATTTTTCTTAATCGGTGACATTTTACTGTGATTATTACTCTAGGCTCCGGGATTTGGATTTGGAATTGCGATCTCTGGTGGGAGAGATAACCCTCACTTTCAGAGCGGGGAGACCTCGATCGTCATTTCGGACGTGCTGAAGGGAGGGCCCGCTGAAGGGCAGCTGCAGTAAGTGTGTCCCCTGGGTGCTGGCTGGGCCTGGGAGCTGTTCACTGACCGCCCGGCACGTCCCCTGAGTGAATGTAGGTTTTCCTGTCCCGACCCCAAGTGGGAAGTAAGTGTGTGACCTCACGTAGGAGGCCGCTGTGCAAAGAGTGGAAACAGCGCCACTCAGTGTTAGGCAGAAGCTGGCCTGGGGGAGCTCTCGCGCTAAGCCTTGCTGTTTTGTTCAGGAAGATTTCCGAGAGAAAGAGGCCAGAGAAGGAAGAGAAAGAGTATCATCAGAAGGGTTAAAAGAAAAAGGAGTATTTACTTTTTTAAAGGAGAATAGCTTTTCCCGGCCATATTAATAGTATCCTTTATGCCTGCACTTGTACCAGCAGCATTACTCTGTGTGCTGTGGTACCTGCTCAGTCCTCGGGGAAACGTGTTAATGCTTTGTTTTGTTTTTGTTTTTTAATGTATTTTTATTGATTTCAGAGAGGGAGAGAGAAACATCAGTGGTGAGAGAGAATCATGGACCGGCTGCCTCCTGCACACCCCACACTGGGGATGGAGCCTGCATTCCGGGCCTGTACCTTGACTGGGAATGGAACCATGACCTTCTGGATTCAGAGGTCAATGCTAAACAACCAAGCTACACCGGCTGGGCCATGTGTTAATGGGCTTAAAACACGTGCTACTCAGCGTGTTTGTGAGAGATCTGAGAGTAAACAGTTGGGCATTCCGTCACTGATCTGAAGACAAATAGGTTACCTAGCCCACAGGGACAGTGTTTTGTGGAAGTACTCGCCTGGAAAACACCCTCACTCACTTACCATTTTTTCTCTAACGCGCTGTTTTGGTGGCTTTTTTCTTAGGGAAAATGACCGCGTTGCCATGGTTAATGGAGTTTCGATGGATAATGTGGAGCATGCCTTTGCTGTTCAGCAACTAAGGAAAAGTGGGAAGAATGCAAAAATCGTGAGTCTCTTCTACCTTTAATCGAGTAAAGATACTGTACCATCTTTATTGTTGATAGCATTTCTGGTGTTGGACTGCATCCTTCCTCTTTAAGAAAATGAAATCTGGGAAATACCAAGGAGTAGGGGAGGTGTTAGCGGTTCCAGAGGAAGGGAAGAGGCGGGCGGAGGCATTTCGGAACCAGCAAAGCATTTCTGTCCAGGAAAGTGAGTGTGGGGGCCCTCATCAGCAGAGCGTGGACCTGCGGCCAGCGGAGGGGAAGACAGTTCAGGGCCGACTTGTCCTGGCAGATGAGTGAGGGTCAAGAGGAAGTCATGTAAATATCGCACGTGATCTCGCAAGCGTGGGAGAACTGACGGACCGAGAGCATAGAAGAGGGTGAAGGGGAATCGCGGGGAGACAGACATGGAAGAGGTGTCAGCAGTAAAGACAGGGCGTGGCACCCAAGATGCTGCGGCCCTCGGATGAGACCCTGTGAGTGCCCGGCGAGAAGGCCAAGGGCAGGCCAGGCCTCAGAGGCCACTTGACCAGGAAGTGGTGCAGGTAGACCTCAACCTCCGGGGAGCGAAGGAGATAAGTGGACCCCGAAAGCTGGACCAGTGACCAGAGTCACTGAGGGGAGAGAACTGGGGAAGTCACACACAGCGGCCAGAAATGACCTCCTGGGGAGACAGACTGCGGACCGTGCTGGTGACGAGGAGCGAGTGTGAGCCCTGACCCCGAGCTGACATCAGGGTGAGGTGGAGGGAGTTTCTCTCCGGGGTTCAGCAGGACCGTCATGGGCCTTGATGCTGACGGTTCTGGAGTTCTTCAGGAGTCAAGTTGGGCTTCCAAGTTTGCTGTGTTTGGTAGTATTTTTAAATATATTTTTATTGGTTTCAGAGAGGAAAGGAGAGGGAGAGAGGGAAAGAAACATCAGTGATGAGAGAAAATCATTGATCGACTGCCTCCTGCACGCTCCCTACTGGGGATCCAGCCTGAAAGCCAGTCGCACCGTGACCTCCTGGTTCATAGGTCGGTGCTCAGCCCCTGAGCCACGCCGGCCGGGCCGGTAGCACATTTCTGTTATTGGAGCAGAGTGCACCATTTACCTACTCAAACCACCACCAGTTTATTAGTTTCCTTTAGGCTTATGAAAGCAAGGACTTTGTGAGGCCCTCTCCCCCATATTTGGTTCTTGAGCAGATCTCTGTCAGGAGAGCAGAAAACCCAACCATCATGGGATGTATTCCTTGGTGATGTGTGATACTTGTTCCTTGTATCTCCCTGATTCTTAATTAACTCAGTTAACGTGGCACCAGAACTGGAATTTTCCTCTCTCTCTCTCTCTCTCTCTGAAGCAGTCCCTCACTTCAGTCTCTCTCTGTAGACCATCCGCAGGAAGAAGAAAGTTCAGATTCCCGTGAGCCGCCCCGAGCCGGAGCCCGTGTCCGAGAACGAGGAGGACAGTTACGACGAGGACGTGCACGACCACCGAGGGGGCCGCGGGGGCACCGTCAGCAGGCGCAGCGAGAAGAGCTGGGCGCGGGACCGGAGCGCGAGCCGCGAGAGGAGCCTGTCCCCGCGCTCCGACAGGCGCTCCGTGGCCTCCAGCCAGCCTGCCAGGCCCACCAAAGTCACGCTGGTCAAGTCTCGGAAAAATGAAGGTACCCGTCTCCTCGGTTATCGCTTCACGGAAACGTTTTACACGGATTTAACGAGAAGTGACCGTGCGTCTCTTCCTGTCTTTGCTTTTGTTCCCCGTTCTCTCCGTTCTGTGTCCTGCTGCTGCTAGGACAGCTTCAGACATGGTCTGTTTCCTCTTCTTCTTAAATATTTTTTATTGATTTTTAGAGAGGAAGGGAGGGGGAGAGAGAAACATCACGGGCGAGAGAGAATCGTTTGTTTATCAGCGCCTCCTGCACGCCCTCGGAGTAAAGGAATATACGTATTAGTATAAGGAACATTTTGGAGTCATCTCTGTGCTGGTCATTGGTTACTTTCAAACTTTGAATATGGACAGTTTTCCCTGTTTCTCTGAGACACAACCACCATTTGGGAACCACGTCGTAGATGCCTAGATCCCCCAGAACAGCGGTCGCCAGCAGGTCATCCTGGACCCTGGTGGCCCGTGAGGTCCGAAAGGTTGGCGACCGTTGCCCTCGAGAGTCACTTTCCTTTTCCACCGCCTCTGTGCCCGCTCTGGGCGCTCTGTGTTTGCCTTCGGTTAAACTGTAACCGATGCAGCTTTTAGGAGGCCGAGGAGCAGTTCCGCTAACTTCCCTCCTGTTAACGAGGTTTCTGTTTCCCATCTTTGTTGTTATTCTTCTTCTTCCTCCTCCTTCCTCTTTTCCTACTTCCCCCTCCTTCTCCTCCTTATACTTCTTTCTTCTCCTTCTCTTCCTCCTTCCTCCTCCTTTTCTTCCTCCTCCTCCTCTCCCTCCTCCTTCTATTCTTCCTCTTCTGTCCTTTTCTCCATTCTAACAGCACTAGCAGCAGCCCTTCTTCGATGGGCCGTAGTCATTGTTCTGGGGAAAACGAAATGTACCGCTTTGCAGACCTCTGGACTCTGCCGGTGGCTTCCTCAACCCTGACCCACTCCTCGCCCACGAGGCAGTTACTGCTGCCTCACTCCTGGCTGCCTGGTGGGTGTGAGGACAGGAGTGGCGGGGCTGCCTCCGGCCCATACCCACCTGGCGAGCTGTCGGCCTTGGTCGGCACTAATGGATGTCCACGGGCACGGAGGATCAGAGAGAAAGACTTTTGCTCTGGAAACTTGGGAAAACAAACAGAACACGCGTGGGAAGGCTGGCCGTCCCTGGAATGGTCCCTTTCCGGAGTTCTCTGCCTCACCCGCGTGCTTCTCGGGAGTGTGTTCACTCACACGGGTCTTCTCCTCGGGGCGTGGTCTCCTGCCGGAACATGGGGGTGTGCTGTGTGTGCCATCTTGTGTTCGCACCACGCACTTGCCTCTGCTTGCACCCTGAGCGCAGGCTCCCAGGGATGAAAGGATACGCTGTCTTACAGAGAGCCAAGGATGAGTTCTTGGCACTGATTCTGTCTTAAAACTTCAACGTAGACATACATTTCTATTGATTTCAGAGAGCGGGGTGTTGAGGGGGGAGGGGAGAGAGAGAGACAGACAGACAGACATCAACAAATGAGAGAATCATTGATTGGCTGTCTCTTGCACATCCCCCACTGGGACAGCCAGGGCGTGTGCCCTGACTGGGAATCGAACTGTGACCTGCTTCTTGGTCGACGCTCAACCACTGAGCCACCCCAGCCGGGCTGTTGTAAAACTCCTTATGCGTGGTCCTTCTAAAAGTCTGATACTTTTAAACTTTCTAAGTGTTTAGGGTTTTACACTAAAGACATTGCAATCTGTTATTGCAGAATATGGTCTCCGACTGGCCAGCCATATATTTGTGAAGGAAATTTCCCAAGATAGCTTGGCGGCGAGAGATGGCAACATTCAAGAAGGCGATGTTGTCTTAAAGGTACACTCCTACATTCAGTGAACGGAAACAAAGCCAGTTCTGGTGGGACCAGTGGCTTCTGCCCACGTTGGAAGCAATTTTCCCCAAAGAATTGAAATTCAGGGCTGGGGGCTTTGCCAGTGGCTTTTTATACGTCCACACCGCTGGCCTCTGTTCGCACCGCGTCATCCCGAGAGAATGCGGGGCTCCGGGTTCATCGCTCGCTGGTGGGGCCCCAGTGGAGGAGGCGGCGTTCCTTTTTATGCCGCACGTGGTGTGACAGCTGCTTGATGTTATTGAGGTGTTTATGCTGGTAACTTGCTGTCTCGGTAATAGAAAGTGGCTGGCGTGGGGGCAGGCCAGCGGATGCCAGCTGGAGGTTTCTGTCAGGAGCCGTGGGTGAAGGTGTGTCACTCCAGGCAGCGGAGGGTGAGAACGTTGGGTGCACAGCGAGCAGGGAGCCGTGCGGCTCTCCCTGTTCCGAGTGGACGTGCGTACGTGTGTGTCTGGGTCATCTGCTCCCCCACAGCTGCTTCTCTGTTGCAGATCAATGGGACGGTGACGGAGAACATGTCCCTGACGGACGCCAAGACGCTGATCGAGAGGTCGAAGGGCAAGCTGAAGATGGTCGTGCAGAGAGACGAGCGGGCCACGCTGCTGAACGTGCCCGACCTCTCGGACAGCATCCACTCGGCCAACGCCTCGGAGAGGGACGGTGAGGCAGTCCTCGTCCGGTTCCCTCTACGTGACCCGGTTCTTAAAGTGCTAGGGACCCGAGACGTGCTTGAGGAAATAATTTCCTACGAGCCAGCCCCCTTCAGCATCTAAGAGTTACGAGTGTATATGCAGGTTCACTTTATTTCCCCGTTTTACCGAGAAGTGTTGGCAGGTATCGGTGGATGAGCTGCAGGGCTGGGCGGGTGATGGGCGTGGGCTGTTATTCTTAAGCGTCCACGGCAAGTGAGGCCGTGCGGTGTTTGCCTGGTCCGACTGTCCCTTGGCATGATCCTTCCACGCTGTCATGCTGTGTGTCTTCCTGTGCCCAGCCACCACTGCTGATCAGTGGCCGCCGACGTCACTGCTGAAATCCACCGATTTACATGAAATTAGACTTTTGGTCTTCATCATTGGAGTATCTTGTGTTTCTCTGAACTCACTTCATGGGAAACTCAAGGGCCCCCTCTTGTTTAACAGACATTTCGGAAATTCATTCGCTGGCATCGGATCATTCTGGGCGGTCACATGACAGGGCTCCCCGCCACAGCCGGTCGCGCTCTCCTGACCAGCGGTCAGAGCCTTCTGACCACTCCAGACACTCGCCGCAGCAGGCCAGTGGCGGCAGGTAATCTCAGTGGTTTCAAAATACACAGCTTTATTGATGGCAGCGAGGAAGGGGTGGGGTGGGAGGTGGGAAGCATGTGCACTTGGGAAACATCAGTGTTGAGAGAGAATCATGGATTGGCTGCCTCCCGCATGCCCCCTACTGGGGATCAGACCTGCAACTTGGGCCTGAGCCTTGAGTTGGAATTGAACTGTGACCTGGTTCATAACTCAACACTCCACCACTGAGCCACACTGGCCAGGGGGTAATCACACTCTTGTCCAAAATAGAAGAGTTGTGTGTGCTAGGTCTGTGTTTCTAGCATTACTTACAAATAAATCTAGAAGATAATGTTTATTTTTCTTAATGAATTTAGGTATTTCTTACCTAGAAAATCAGAGGTCAGACTTCTCCTTAAAGGGCCAAATAGTAAAATACTTTAGGCATTCGAACCATATCACTACTCAGCTGCCTTTGTGTCACAGCAGGAACCGTAGACAATAGGTAAATGAATAGGGCTGGCTGTGTTCTAATAAAACTTTATTTATAAAGACAGTTGGCCCACTTTGCTGCAGGCCTGCAAGCTTATGTAACCCACTGCTCAGGGAAGGTAACCGTAGTAGGAGTCCTCTCTCAGCCTGTTGCATAGAACACGGGTACCTGGACCAGAGCCAGTCTGCTGTTTGATTACAGCCCTTTCTGCAGGGACATAATTAAGAGGTTGTATCAGAGGCTGATTGCCCACAGCGGAAGAAGTTAGCCAGTCCCTGGCCTAGAATGTTAAATTAGTTTTGTTTTTGAGCTAAAAACAATGTCTGGGTGGAGGTAGTGATTGCACTCATCTTCTTCAGACCGCGCTGTTGGTTGCTCGGTCTGTTTTGTTTCTCACTCAGTCTTGTTTCAGAGCTCACTCTGGGCCAAGACTGGTGTCTGTGTGAAACGCAGAGTTTAATGTGAAGCCTAGAATGCCTTAAACACACAGCTCTAGGCCTGCACGGTCACTGAAGAATGCCTCCATCTCTTGGTAGACAACAGAAATGCACTGAGAGAGCATTGATTTTTCAAATATTAAGAAAAGTGTAATGGGATTATGTGAGTCCCATCGGAAACGTTATTGAAACATAATAATTGTTTTACATGATAATTGTACTATAATCATAATACAGTATTTTTATTGGCTGCCTCCTGCACCCCTCCCCCCCTGCTGTGGATGGAGCCTGCAACCTGGGTATGTGCCCTGGCAGGGAATCGAACCGTGACCTCCTGGCTTATAGGTCGGCACTCAACCTCTGAGCCACACCAGTTGGGCACCTGCTGCCTTTTTTAACAGTCTGAGAGCGGTTGAGGAAGCCCTGTCCTTGTTTTATATTATTTATTTATTTATTTATATTTTTTTATTGATTTTTTTTTTTTTTTTACAGAGAGGAAGGGAGAGAGAGAGTTAGAAACATCAATGAGAGACATCGATCAGCTGCCTCCTGCACGCCCCCTACTGGGGATTGAGCCCGAAACCAAGGTACATGCCCTTGACCGGAATGGAACCCAGGACCCCCTCAGTCTGCAGGCCGACGCTCTATCCACTGAGCCACACCGGTTCTGGCCTGTCCTCGGTGTTTAAAGTTGTTCTCTTACAAATGACGCTCGCAGCCTTCTTCCCTCTCGTGACTTCTCGCTTGGCCCTCGTGCAGCCACCGGAGCAGAGAGGAGGAGAGAGCGGCCAAACCTGGGACCATCTCGCCTCCCGCGAAGCACGCGGACGACCGAGCCCCGAAGGCCGCGGAGGAGGCCGCCGCGGAGAGGAATGAGAAGGCAGCGTCCACTCTTCCCGGTGAGCCTCCCGCACCCCGGCCAGACATGCCCTAAGGCTGCAGCTCTGGCAGGTTCTGGGGGCTTCAAGGCGCTGCTAGTATTGTTGTTGTTGTTACTGTCACAGCTACTGCTTCCTGCGTTGGACCTGCCTGTCTGTACCTTCCAGCATTTTCTCTAGCGGAGGGTTGGCATGGGTCCGGAGGCATGCCTGGCTGGGTTCTCTGGATGGAATTTCCATGGTTAACAGCCACTCGCAGTGAGGGCGCTGCTGCCCAGCTGCTCCTGAAGGGAACGTGAGGTGGCTGACGGAGGACAGGAAGCTACCTGCCTAGTGGCAGTGTTTTCACAAACGCTAGGCAGTGGGCCCGGGGCGCCGTGTGTGAGAGCAGGCCCACGGACCAGCACGGTTTCCGATCTGCTTGCTCGGAAGCCTGGAATTTCGGCTCAGCTGTCTCTTAGCTCCTTTCTCAGATCTTGGCTCTGGTTTGGCAGTGGCTGTGGATGATGTAAGACGAACTTCCCCGAGGGGAGGCGGCAGGCGGCTGGATGGCTTAGCAGAAAGTGGCGTCTCCTCTGGTCTTTGTCCTCCGTGGCGCTTCCCGTGCCCGAGTCCTCGGGCTGCCCAGCCGGTCCCGTGGAAGGCACATTGGTCCTATCCCACCACGCCTCTTACAGACGCGCGAGCTTCTTGCTAACCACTCTCCACATGTCATCCATGTGCTGACCGGCCCTCTGAACTTCCATGTCTGCAGACTGGCTTCTGACATCATTACGCTGTGTTTTAATACGTGGTTTCTGCACCTTCTACATGTCCTCTCTTTTAGAACCAAAGCCTGTGTACGCTCAGGTGGGACAACCAGATGTGGACTTGCCTGTCAGCCCGTCGGACGGCATCCTGCCCAATGCCACGCATGAAGACGGCATCCTTCGGTAACGTGGCTTTCCCTGTGCTGTTTGTCCTCTGTCCGTTGCTAAGCGCCATTGAACGTGAGCGTTCATTTCCGACCATGTGGTGTGCATTTAAAAACCTGCGTACCGTTAATGCGGTGATGGGGATTGGGAATTATTTATATGCTAGGACCAGAGATTAGAGAACAACAGAGGAACTTTCTGGATGTGTACGTTTTTCTCGTCACCGTCTCCTTCCTAGTTTTTAGGTCATGAATTAAGAACTTTTCTATTGAGACACCAGATTTTTGACAAACTTCCTTTTAATCAGTCAGTGTTTCACCATTTCAGCATTATTGACCTTTAGTTTAGGCCAAACCTCTGTGTCTTCGTGCCTGTTCAGTAGCATCCCTGGCCGCTGGCTGACAGTACACACACACACACACACACACACACACCCTACCCAGGTGTGCCACCAGAAATGGTGCCAGACCCTTCCTGGGAGCAGATGCAGCCCTGGCTGAGAACCGCTGTGGATGTTAGCATCTCTGAGTTTTACATTCTGCGTCTCTCTCACTGCATGGGCTTCAGTGGGTGGGTTGAGATGTTCATTTTGTACCAGGTTTCCGCCCTCTGGATGATGGGGGTGGTGTCCTGCTGCCTCTAGTGACGTGACGTGGCACTGAGGGACTGCCGGAAGGCTGTCCCCCGCGGGGTGTGGTGTGGCCACCCTCAGACATGGGGTCCCTCCTCAGGCTGAATGTGGTTTCCTGGGAGCCCTTTGCTGTGACTTCTCCCGCCTCTCTCCGCGCTTCAAACCGGGGCTTTGTTTCCACAGGCCCAGCATGAAGTTGGTGAAGTTCCGGAAAGGAGAGAGCGTGGGTTTGCGGCTGGCCGGTGGCAACGACGTGGGGATATTTGTGGCTGGCGTTCTAGAAGACAGCCCTGCAGCCAAGGAAGGCTTGGAAGAGGGCGATCAAATTCTCAGGGTACGTCTGCACGCACACGCATGTGGGGGTTGCACACGTAGGGCTCAGGGAGAGGCGTCAACGTGGCAGACCCGGCATCCGACACAGAACGACCTATGCCGCGGTCTCCTACGCCAGCCAGCCCTGCAGACCGGGAACCCTGAGGCCGCCGTGCGGGCCTGCCACGCGGTGCTGGTTGGCCCTGGTTGAGGGCGGTGCTGTGAGCTCCACCACGTGGTGCTCTGGTCTCACTGTAATCCTTGGTTCACAGGACCCGCAAGACAGCAAGGCCAGCCTCCATGGAATGGGCACCTTTGTTTATTTACTTATTTTTAAATACATTTTATTGATTTTCCACAGAGGAAGGGTGAGGGATAGAGAATTAGAAACATTGATGAGAGAGAGAGACATGGATCAGCTGCCTCCTGCACGCCCCCCACTGGGGATGTGCCCGCAACCCAGGTATACCCTTGATCGGAATTGAACCTGGGACCCTTCAGTCCGCAGGCCAGCGCTCTATCCACAGAGCTAAACCGGTTTCTGCTAGGCACCTTTTTTCGTTCAACTACATATTTAGGTGGCGAGGCTCTGCCTCGGGAGTGGGCGCGGCCACAGTCCCCGGGGACCTTCTGCACGGGGAGCAGGAGGAGTGGGGGAGAGGGGTGATCCTCCAGCAAAAGTGGAGCTGCCCTGGTCTGACCTCAGCCCCAGGAGCAGGGAAACCAGTGGTGCCGCTGCCGCCTTCTCTTTGGCCTGCCTATTCCTCGCAGTATGGCCAGTAACAGGGACATCTTTCCCTGCCTCTTCCCTTTTAAAACACCCGTGCTGCCGAGACCGGTGTGGCTCAGTGGATAGAGCATCGGCTTGTGGACTGAAAGGTCCCAGGTTCAATTCCGGTCAAGGGCATGTACCTTGCTTGTGGGCACATCCCCAGTGTGGGGTGTGCAGGAGGCGGCTGATCAATGTCTCTCTCTCATCTGTTTCTGACTTCCTATCCCTCTCCCTTCCTCTCTGTAAAAATCAATAAAATATATTTTTAAAAATAAAATAAAAATAAAAAATAAAACACCCGTGCCCCCGCTGGTGCGCCCCTGTCATCAGCAGCCCATCTCCTCACCCTCCTCATCTCCTCACCCTCCTTTGTCGCGTTTCTCTGCTTCCCTTCGGCCCGTGCTCCACGGAGGTGAGCAGTCGGCTTCCCCGGTCACCACTGTGCCTCTGGCATTCACAGGCGGCAGCGGCCTCGTGGCGTCTGCAGCCCGGGCTCTGAGGTCCTTGCTGGCTCTGAGCTCGCGTTACCCTCCGTGCACACCTTCTTGGGCTCCCCGCACTCCCTCTGCCCTCCTGATCGAGGGTGCTCCTTTCCTGCCGCCTGCAATGACTCCCAAGCTTAGGGAATACGCCCGTTTAAAACTCTCCGCAAAGTGTCTTTCTGTTTCGGATTGTACAGTCGTGCGTGCGGCTGTCAGTTATCACCCGACGCAGTCACACTGACACCCGGCCGAGGCCCTGTTGGTCTTAGGAGCGGCTGATGGGAGTAACTGGCCTGGCAGCCGCGGCGCGTACACTGGTCCGAGGATGTTCTCACCGCGAAGCCTCAGCACACCCGCTGCTTCTCTTCCATCGCGTTCCCTGCTTATTTCTCTGGCAGAGTCCAGTGGAATAGGGCTTTTTGCACATTTACAGAACTTTTTTTTTTTTAAAGCTGCAGCTGGGTGGGACCGCTGCCTCCTTCTGCCGGACAGACAGTGACCCAGAGCCAACCCAGAGTGTTTTTTTTTTATTTATTTTTAAATATATTTTATTGATTTTTTTTATAGAGAGGAAGGGAAAGGGAGAGTTAGAAATATCGATGAGAGACATCGATCAGCTGCCTCTTGCTGGGGATGTGCTGCAACCAAGGTACATGCCCTTGATCGGAATCGAACCTGGGACCCTTCAGTCCGAGGGCTGACACTCTATCCACGGAGCCAAACCGGTTTCGGCTTTACAGAACGAAAGCCAGAGACTTTTCAGTAATCGGTATTTGGAATAAGAAGTAATCTTTGGGCTAAAGTGGTTAGATTTTGCACTGAGTAGTCTTTAAAGTCAGGATGCATGGTGACTGCTATTTATTTATTTTACAAATATACTTTTATTGATTTCAGAGAGGAAGGGGGAGGGAGAGAGAGATGGAAACATAAATGATGAGAGAGAATCATTGATTGGATAGCTCTTGCATGCTCCACACAGGGGATCGAGCCTGAGACTCAGGCATGTGCCCTTGCCCGGAATCGAACCTGGGGCCCTTCACTCTGCAGACAGATGCTCTATCCACTGAGCCAGATCAGCTCAATGCTCTTTAAATGAATATACACTTTCCCTCACTTCACTTGGTGTATGCTTGTTTTAAATGACATTCTTTCTCCAGAGTAAATGTTTCCATCTGACAAGTGTGGTCTTTTGACGCTGGGTAAGCTGAGTAGTTGCTTCCTGTGTAGATAAGTGTTTTGATACCGTGAAGTGCGGCCACGCGTGACCTGTGAACGGCCTTTTGACAGGTCAACAACGTCGACTTCACCAACATCATCCGAGAAGAAGCCGTGCTCTTCCTGCTGGACCTGCCGCGGGGGGAGGAGGTGACCATCCTGGCGCAGCAGAAGAAGGACGGTGAGCGGCGGGAGGCGGCAACGGGCCAGGCTCTGGGCAGCTGAGATAAGTGTTCATGTCCCTTTAAATCAGGTGCTCAGAGTCAGGGGTGAACGAACGGACCAGCAGCCCCAGGGCGTTCTAGCTTCAGTAGGTGCCGACCAACCCAGGGCCAGGCTCAGGGAGCCCCATTTGTGTGTGAGCCGCAGAAGCGCCAGGGGCAGCTTCGGAATTCGGGGCGACATTGTCTAGCCAGTGCGCTGGTGGGGTGGTTAGGGTTCGCGCCCGGAATGCCTGGTGCTCAGTCCACGTAGGACACGGCTCCAGCCTCAGCACCCGACGTGGGCTCAGGCTTTCTTTGTGGGGGGCTGTTCGGTGCCTGGTAGGGCATCAGGGAGCATCCCTGCCCCGCCCACCGGTGCCTGTAACACCCACCCCCTCCTTCCCTCCTTCCCTCCCCTCACCTGCAAAGTGGAGGTGCTGGTGTTTGCATCTCGTGAGGGGATGGTGACGTGTATGTGGCCGAGTGCCCTTCACGGTCAGGGTCAGCGTCCGTTGACACTATCACACTTGCTGTTAGTATATCAATAGCCTCTTTGCATCGCGAATTCTCATCAGCTTCATTTCTTCCCCCGCTAGCCGTTGACGGTGTTTTGTCTCGATTCTTTAGTTTACCGCCGCATCGTGGAATCCGATGTGGGGGATTCTTTCTACATCAGAACCCACTTTGAATACGAGAAGGAGTCTCCGTACGGACTGAGTTTTAACAAAGGAGAGGTGTTCCGGGTGGTGGACACCCTGTACAATGGGAAACTGGGCTCCTGGCTCGCCATTCGAATCGGCAAGAATCACAAGGAGGTGGAGCGAGGCATCATCCCCAATAAGAACAGGTAGGACCGATCGGCTGCTTCTCAGCCCAGCGAGTGACGAGGACAGTTCAGTCCCCTGGGGAATGCGGGGAATGTGAGGACTCACCTTCATCGGCGTCACCGCGTCTGTAATGGACCCGGTGGGACACACCCCTTGGTTTTGGCGTGAGCAGTAAGACGTCAGCTGCCCGCGAGACTCTGTCCAGAGTTTGTACCTTGCCCCCCGTGGGGGTCTTTTCCATTCTGTGGTGTAAAACCCTGTGTGGGATTGGTGTCTCCGCTCGCAGGGCTGAGCAGCTGGCCAGTGTGCAGTACACGCTTCCTAAGACAGCGGGAGGGGACCGCGCCGACTTCTGGAGGTTCCGGGGCCTTCGCAGCTCCAAGAGGAATCTCCGCAAGAGCCGCGAGGACCTGTCGGCCCAGCCGGTGCAGACCAAGTTCCCAGCCTACGAGCGAGTGGTCCTCCGGGAAGGTAGTTTCTGCCCGCGCCCCGCCCCGCCTGTCCCCTTGGTGTCC
>PVJN01019451.1:0-37370 GCA_004026805.1 Lasiurus borealis | reverse complement strand
ATATGTAGTACTTACTGGGACAGATGAGTCACACCAGTAATGATGAAAATGTGTGATTAGCGCTACAATATGGAAGGAACAGTGAACCACAAGGATTAGAACTAGATTGGTCTCATTAGGAACAAGGTCTACAGCAGGACTTAAAGCCCTCGTGCCAAAAGTATTCTCATTTTTCAAAAAGGCAATATTAGGCTGGAAGTGATGAGGAAGCTTTTCAGCTCTCTCTCGTAATTTCCCTGACACTCTGAGCACTTTAGTTTCACTAGAATTTTTGGATGATGGGAGAGGATGTTTGGCGGAGATGATGTGGAGTTAGATTTTGTGGAGGTGAGGCAATTCTTTGTATTTCTTTAGTATAGATGCTCCCAACTGTGTGCTGTATTTGCTGAGTATTTGAGCAATGTTAGCAGTTATTACTATAAGATTGGGTGGGGAATCAAGGAGAGGAGAAAGGCCGAAACTGGTGTGGCTCAGTGGATAGAGCGTCGGCCTGCAGACTGGAGGGTCCCAGTTTCGATTCCAGCCAAGGGCATGTGCTGTGGTGGCGGGCACATTCCCAGTGGGTGGCGTGCAGGAGGCAGCTGATCGATGTCTCTCTCTCATCGATGTTTCTAACTCTCTATCCCTCTCCCTTCCTCTCTGTAAAAAGTCAATAAAATATATTTAAAAAAAAAAAAAAAGGAGAGGAGAAGGAAGGGGTGGGGCTGGCTGAGATCACAGGGGTAGAAGGAAGATGTTGCTTACTTCCTTATGCTATATTTCATTCCAAACAAGGTCTAGCTGCATGCCTCAGTCCCTGAGAAACAGCCCAAGGAGAATGAGTTATCTATTAAGACCTCACTCATCCCACACCAATCCTGACATTTCAGACCCCAGAAAAAAAAATGAATTCATTGACTAATAAAAGTTAAAACATCGTCAAAATGGATATAAACATACCAACTTCTGCACAGCAGGGAGAACAAGGGTTTGGTTTGGTTTTTTTAACCACAGGCATCCTGTGATGGCGTCAGATGCCTGTCATTCTCACGATGAACTTCACAAGAGCCTTTCTGCTAGAGAGAGGCTCGCGACATGAAATTTCTTACCCTGACTGCTGCAAAAGTTGCTTTCCCCCTTTCAGTCAGAGAGAAAAAGTTCAAGTCTTAAATATTCAGGAATCAGGATTTTTTTAATATATATATATATATATATATATATATATATATATATATATATATATATATATTGATTGATTTCAGAGAGGAAGGGAGAGAGAGATAGAAACATCAATGATGACAGAGAATCATTGATCGGCTGCCTCCTGCATTCCCCACACTGGGGATCAAGCCAGCAACCCAGGCATGTGGCCTGACCGGGAATGGAACCCTGACCTCCAGATTCACAGATGGACGCTCAATCACTGAGCAACGCCGGCCGGGCAGGAATCAGTTTGATAGATCCATAACTCTTGCAGACATGCGATGCTAACGCTGTAAAATTCAATGCCGTGCAGCAGACCAAAGCGAAGTGCTGGAAATAAAAATAAAAATAAAAAACTCTGCGGAGAGTTTTAGGCCCAAGAAATGTTCCTTGTGCTCACAAGAAGGTAAAGCCATCTGAGGAATTCCGTGTTAGCTTCTGGGGAAGGGGCAGTGAGCGTGCAAGGTCTCAGCCACGAGGGCAGTCGCAGGAAGCAGAGCCGGACTCAGATGAGATTCCTGGCCAGCTCGGGGTGGGGATGGAGCAGCACCTGCCACTAGAGGAGTGGTTCTCAACCTGTGGGTCGCGACCCCTTTGATGGGGTCCATTGACCCTATCATAGGGGTCGCCTAAGACCCTCAGAAAACACAGATATTTACATTACGATTCACAGCAGTAGCAAAATTACTGTTAGGAAGTAGCAAAGAAAATAATTTTATGGTTGGGGGTCACCACCACATGAGGGACTGTATTAAAGGGTCGCGGCATTAGGAAGGTTGAGAACCACTGCACTAGAGAATCACTAATACAACAGCAAGATCGAGGAGGCGGAATTTCTCAGAATGCCTCGGGAGGTGTCTGCTGAAAAGCAAAATACTCTAAGACCCCTTGGTTTGGAATGTGAGACCCCCATGGGACCAGTTGAAATAACAACAGATGGATGCCAGCCTGACTGTGAGGGAAGATGAGTCCTGTTGTCTGGGACCCTTCAGTCCACAGGTTCATAGCCATTGTAGTTTTGCTGATGGAGCCTGCAAGCTGGACTCCACCTGAGGCTCCTTGAACCCTAGAAGAGAACCCTTGAGCCCTAACCCAATGAGATTCATCAGGACCTCTGACTTCCATGACTGAGAGATAATACATCTGTATCGCTTGAGGCTCTGAGTTTGTAGTCAGCTGTAACAGCACCAATAGAAAACATTTAAAAAGGTGGAGAGATGATGGGAAATCTAACTGCACCTCATGGGGTGCCTTAAGAATATTGCCAAGGAGGACATAAGCCTGGAAATACAGACTGGGACCAAAGAAACAGGTCCCAAACCCAGAAAAAGCCAAGCAAAGGGGACAGGAAAAAGTCCATGGCAGCAATGTGTAACCAGCGTGGAGAGCTTCTTCCCTGGGAAATAAAAGACTGAGCTAGCCTCTGGGGATGGGAGGAGTGAGGAGAGATCGCTGAGTTTAGCCAGTAGAACCACATGTAAGAGAGGCACGGGTACACACATGCACGTGCGCGCCCTCCCTACACCCCACACACACACATACACACACTTTCTTATATGGAATTTATACTGGGACTTGATAAAGATGTAAGCAGTGTCCTAGCTGGTTTGGCTCAGTGGATAGAGCGTCAGCCTTTGGGCTGAAAGGTCCCATGTTCGATTCTAATCAAGGGCACATGCCCAGGTTCTGGTTGTGCAGGAGGCAGCCAATCATGATTCTCTCTCACCCTGATGTTTCTATCTCTTTCTCCCTCTCTCTTCCTCTCTAAAGTCAATAAAAAGGTATTTTTTAAAAAGAGATTTAAGCAGGTTTTTTGTTTTGTTTTGTTTGTTTGGGTCTGAAGTTCAAAACTACTCCTGCCTTGTTTTTTACACAAGAAGCAAAGGCTCGTTGCTCTGGCCTCTGGAAGAGGTCTCCAGCGACCTCTCTCTTCTTGCATCTCTCTTTAACGCTTCCCTCCTCCACTGTCCCCATCACCAACCACCATCCGAGACTACCACTCCGCTCCTGCAGAAACAACCTAGCTCCTTAAGGAAATAGCACTTATATCTTGTCCATTTCATAGCCTCAAGAGAGGCATGGAAATGATGTGTTTTCCTCCTCCCAATTCCTGTTTCTCCCAGAGTGGAAGCGTGAATTTTGGTCCCAGTGACCTCTGTTTTTGCATGCTAAGGGAGCAGGGTCAAAGAGGAGCTCTGGTGCAAAATGAGAAGGAGATGGTTAGGGGATGAGCGTTTCTACCGCAGGTGCAATTTACCTTTGGAATGCACTTATTTCTATTTCAAGACAGAGCCATGGTTACACAGCGTAAGTAAATTCCAAAGCATGGAGGAAAGAGATGTCTAATCAAGAGAGGACTGTGGGAAGCAAAGAGAATATAACAAGCTTGGGGTGATTCAGGATGGGGGGGTGGGGAGCCAAGAAGGGGTTTATGGGATGTCGTGAAATCAGTATTCTGGAGAGGGTGGATGGACAGAGTCTTTACTGGGAGAGCCAACACTAAAGGGAGGATACTCTTATGAACAAGAGCGTGAGAAGGCCGAGACCGGTTTGGCTCAGTGGATGGAGCATCGGTCTGCGGAGTAAGGGGTCCCAGGTTCAATTCCAGTCAAAGGGCATGTGCCTTGGTTGTGGGCACATCCCCGGTGGGGGGTGTGCAGGAGGCAGCTGATCGATGTCTCTCTCTCATCGATGTTTCTGACTCTCTATCCCTCTCACTTCCTCTCTGTAAAAAAACAATAAAAATATATTTTTTTAAAAAAAGAGCGGGAGAAGGCTGGAAATGAGGGAGGCCGGGCCTGCGTGGCAGAGACTAAAGCCGAACAGGACAACAACAGGGACCAGGCAGCCCAGCCAGGCGAGCCGGGCAGCAGCATCCTGGCACCAAGTGCTCACAGCTCCCCCACCGTTGCAACGCCTTTTTGGAGGTGGCTCTTCGGAGCCCCTCAAAGCCAGATCAGATTTCCGAAGCATCACTTTTCCTGCTGGTTCTCTGCTCAGGACCCTCAGCGGCTCCCGATAGAAAGAAGCCAGCCCAGCCCCTCCCGTGGGGTCTTCTCTGGTGGCGCAGGTGAACTCCAGCAGCTCGAAAACTGACATCTATGGACATCTATTACTTCACCTTCGACCAGAGGGGATTTTTAACTTTTATTTCCCTGAGGAGCCTCTAAACGCCTTGAGGCCATAATGCTACATTGCCTTGGAGAAAGAAATCACCATATACAGGGGTACCTCGAGATACGAGTTTAATTCGTTCCGTAACCTTGAGGCGTGGGAAACTATGAGACGCTCGAGTCGCAGTAAACTGGTGGGTCGTGTGCAGCAGGTGGATCCGTGAGATTACTCCTATCTCAAATGTTGCTCGTATTTCAAAGCAAAAATCGCTCGCTCGATGGCTCATATCTCAAAAAAATCTCATATGTTAGGGCACTCGTATCTCGAGGTACCACTGTATATATGTGTGTGTGTGTGTGTGTGTGTGTGTGTGTGTGTTTGATTTTTCACAGAGAGGAAGGGAAAGGGATAGAAAGCCAGAAACATCGATGAGAGACATATTGATCAGCTGCCTCCTGCACGCCCCCTACTGGGGATGTGCCCGCAACCAATGTACATGCCCTTGACTGGAATCGAACCTGGGACCCTTCAGTCCGCAGGCCTACGCTCTATCCACTGAGCCAAACTGGTTTCGAGAAAATCACCATCTCTTGTGATAAGTTCAAAGTACCATGGGATACTGGCATCATCAGGAAAATTCTGAGTCCTGTCTGTCAGGTCCAACAGCTCCCCCCAGATGATCATGACCTCTGCCTATCGCAGGTGAAATCAGTCAGCAAAGCCCACAAGATAGCGATCAGGGTTAAGACATGGACTAGCGATGGGGTTTTGTTGTGATCTGGGCAGGGAATGCAGGCCCAGCCCCAGTCACAAGGGGAGGGATTCATGTTACAGATCCATCACCACCTGCCGAAAAACAGCCTAAATGGCACTGATGGCAGGGCTGCCCACAAAGCCCCTTTGTGCATCGGCCCCTGTCCATCCCTGTTGCTATTAGAGACCACTCAGGTCAGGCGAGGGCTGGGGGCGGGGTGAGCAGGAGAATAAGAATCGTTTGCATTTTATGATTTTCAGTCTCAAGCTATGAATGACGTTAAAAGGCGAGTGTATTGAACACGTCTGTGTCTTAGAGTCACTGTCAGTCTTGCCTTAGCATCCGGAAGGAGGGACCGTGAGCCTTTTGCTCAGCTGGTCCAAGCAACTGTCCCAGGCCCGTGCAGTGTGGACACAGGTACGAGCTCCGCAGTCAGACTGGCTGGTTCCAGTCTGGCTCACCACTCGCCCGCTGGGTGAACTGACAGTCCATTCCCTCGGCCATAAACTAAATGCCAAAGGCAGTTTGTTCTCTTTATCTGAGTCCCCCTCCGTTCTGTTTGTTCGTTCATTTTGTTTTTTAAATTCCACCTAGAAGGGGAATCATATGACAAATCAAATGGTATTTGTCTTTCTCTGTCTGACTCACTTCACTTTGCATAATACCCTCTAGATCCATCTATGCTGTTGCACATGGTAAGATTTCATTCTTTTTTACGATTAGTATTCCAATATAAATATGTACCACATATTCTTTATTCAACCATCTACCAGTGGATACCTAGATTGTTCCATGTCTTGGCTATTGTAAATAATGCTAACAAATGGCAGCAGGGTTGGAGGCTAGACGAAAAAGCTAAAGGAATTAAAAAGTACACATTGGCAGTTACAAAATAGTCATGGGACGTAAAATACAGCATTAGGAAATATAGTCAATTATATTGTAATCACTATGTATGGGGTCATGTCGATACTACACTTACAAGTTATATAAATGCCTAACCATTATGTTGTATACCTGAAACTAATATATTAAATGTCTACTATAATGAAAAACTTTAAATAGTTGTTTAAAAAGAAAATAAACAAATAATGCCCATCTCATGGGGTTATTTAAAGAGTTAAATAGGAAAAATCTTAGCAGAGTTATGATATATAGTAAGTACCCAGTGAAACATTTATTTATTCATGTGTGTGTGTGTGTGTGTGTGTGTGTGTGTACATCATGCATGTGGCAAGAATAACTTCTCTGAACCTACTTCTCAGTATAACTGACTGCTCAGTGAGGACTCATTCCGCTTTATAGGTGTCTCTCTCTCTCTCTCTCTCTCTCTCTCTCCAAATTTTGAGCGACTTAATGGGAGGGAATGTTTAGTGAATCTATTTTCCTTGTACCCAACACAGTTCTCCACTAATAGTGAATGTTCCATTACTGGTTTGGGAATTAAACTGAAATTTTCTCCAAAACAAAGGTACCATCTGGGGTCTTCTCAACCCCTGAAGTCTAGAGGGGGCACCTTGAGAGTCTCTATCTAGTTCATGAGAAAGTCGAAAGCCTCCATTTAAGTTGGTGAAGCCACTGTGGAAAATATGAAGCTCTGAAGCTCAAAAAATAATAAATTATATATTTGTAAATGAAATGAAAAAAGGATATCAAAGAGTTATCTGCACTCCTATGTTCATTGCAGCAACTATTAGTTTATTTTAATATAGTGAGAAAAGCATGTTTTTTAAAAAATACAAGCAACCTAGGTCGGAAACCCTGATTTAGTGTCTTACTAGCTTGTAGCCTTCAATGAATTACTTATGAGTCTCGGAGATATTAATACCTACCAGGAGAATTTTTAAGAGAATTAAAGGAGATACAGTCTTTATATGAAGGATATAGAGTAGTGACTGGCTGTAAAGTTTTTATTGTTGTCCCCAAAAGTGGCATTATCGTATCGAGAGGCTACCGCCTTATTGTAACCTGTTGACTAAATGTTTATTCTATTCTATGGTAAATATTTTCAGAATATCTTTGTTCAATATGGGAATAGTTAATAGACCACAGTATTATACACCGATCTCCTCTGTTTCTCAACTTGTCCGGATACAACTGGACACAGAATACACTGAAGAATGGCCCTCACTCCTGTTGACTGGATGCAGTCTCCTTCAAGAGCTATGGGCAAAATTCTTCATGCTTATATGGTCCGTATGTCTGAAACACTCAAAGCATTTTTCCGGAGATTAAATCAGGGCTTTCAGATTATCGTGGTTAATAAATGTCAAGTCTCCCATGTGAAACCTCAGAATATCCTTTTGAGGAAGGTGGCTGACAACGTTATCTTTCATAAAAATAAACTGAGGCGTGAAGGGGATAAATCAGAAGTCTTGTTACAGATTCTTAACTTCTTATCTCCACTTCTCTTTTACATATGAAGACCAGTGTTTCGTGGGAACGCACAGAGTGTCAGCAGGGATCCCCACAGAGCATGGTTGTGGTCTCACGAGAAAACAAGTCTACCATTCTCTTAGCCAGAGAATGTGGGACATGGGGGAGGGGTGCCAAGGATGGGGCTGGCTTGAGTGGGTAAAGAGTCCGAGTCAGTGATGTTGGCACAAGCCAATGAGCTAGAACTCCAAGGGTACGTGGCTGTGGCACCTGTCAGGAAAAGCACAAAGTTCCGATGTTAAGCTAAGTTCCTGTGGTTATAGTAAGCCTCTTCTCAGGAAGGAAAAATGCTTAAGAGGGGCTAAGAAATGGAGCCTTCATGAGTGGGGTGGGCAGTGAGCACCAGCTTGTGACAGTGTGGACAACTCTGAGAGGAAGCAGCAGAAGGATTGTCACCTTGCAGAGTAATCACCTCATCTCAACAATGCACCTCCTGTGGATCCTTAACTCAACCATGCCATTGTTTAACATCTACTATCCTTTACCCTACACCCAGTCTTTCACATGGCATGCTGGCTTTGTAGGCTTTGCACTGTGACAGCATAGCTAAACTGGAACTACATCTCCCAGAATTCCCTTCCTCAAATGGATCCACTCGGTGCAGATCACAAGAGAAATTTTGCATGAACCTTGAAATGTGGAAGTAAAGCAACCATCACTTAGATGGTGATGCTTGGACTCAAACAGAGACCGTCTGATTCCAGAGCCTGAGTTTCAACTTTTTACTTATTTCACTTGTAATTCCATTTAGTTTGATTTCTGTTCTCACCACTTTTTTTTTTTAAAGAAAAGAGAGTATTTTCAACACTTCTAAAACATCTTCAGAAAAGTTTCCTCTGTCTTTCTTCTTCTGGACCTCTCTGAAGCCCCCCATATTTTTATTTATAAATAACATGCAACCAGAAAAACAAAAAGAAAAAACAATCCAAAAATGTGAAGATAGTATAAGGAGCCTCTGGGACAACTTTAAGCATACTAACATCAGAATTATGGGGGTGCCAGAAGAAGAGAGAGCAAAATACTAAAAACCTATTTGAAGAAATAATGACTGAAAACTTTCCCCATCTGTTGAAAGAAATAAACTTATAGTCCAAAAAGTGCAGAGAACCCCAAACAAAAGGAATCCAGAGAGGACCACACCAAGACACATCATAATTAAAATGCCAAGAGCAAAAGACAAAGAGAGAATATTAAAAGCAGCAAGAGAAAAACAGTTCATTACCTACAAGGGAGCACCCATACGATTGTCAGCTGATTTCTCAACAGAAACTGTACAGGCCAGTCGAGAGTGGCAAGAAATATTCAAAGTGATGAATAGCAAGAACCTACCACCAAGATTACTCTACCTAGCAAAGCTATCATTCAGAATTGAAGGTCAGATAAAGAGCTTTACAGATAAGAAAAAGCTAAAGGAGTTCATCACCACCAAACCAGTATTATACGAAATGCTCAAAGGTACTCTTTAAGAAGAGGAAGAAGAAAAAGGTAAAGATAAAAATTATGAACAACAAATACATATCTATCAACAAGTGAATCTAAAAATCTGATGAACAGAATAAACTGGTAAATATAATAGAATCAAGGGCATAGAAAGAGAGTGGACTGACAGTCCTCAGGGATAAAGGGGTGTGGGGAATGTGAGAATAGACTGGACAAAAATCATACCCCTATGGATGAGGACAGTGGGGCGGGGAGGTAAGGGCAGAGAAAGTGGTAGGAACTGGGTGGAGGGGAGCTATGGGGGGGGAAGAAGAACAACTGTAATAATCTGAACAATAAAGATTAAATTAAAAAATAAAATACCATTATGATCAGAAATGTGGAGAGATCTTAAACACATATTACTAGGTGAAAGAAGTCATTCTGAAAAGGATACACACTATATTAGTCCCCCCGGATAAAATTCTGGAAATGGCAATTCAAGGGATAGTAAAAGGTTCGGTGTTTTCCAGGTGTTAGGGTAAAGAATGGGATAACTAGGCAGAGCAGACAGGAATTTTAGACCAAGGACACTGCCCTGTACAACACTACAATAATAAATACATGTCATCATGCATCGATCCAAACCCAAAGACTACCTGACACATGACACCAAGTGCGAACCATAATCTAAATTATGAATGCGGAAAAGAATTTTTAAAAACAAAAGTAAAAATAAAATAAATTATGGATGCGGGCCAATAATGATTTGTCTGTGGAGATTTAGTTTCACAAATGTCGCAGTCTGGTGCTGAATGTTAATAGTGAGGAATATGCTGTATGTGTGGTGTGGTTTGTACTTTCTGCTATATTTGCTATGAACCTAAAACTGCTCTAAAAACTGCTCTAAAGAGGGAAAGAGAGGAGGAGAATGATGAGGATGAAGGGGAATGGAAAGGGGCAGACCTCACAATGCCCATCTCAGGTGGCACCAGCTCTGAAGTTTTCCCTGATCCCTTTCTTCTCTGCCTCCCTGCACAACATTTAACCACTTACCTTATCTATGCTTTGAATTCTTATGCCTACTTCTTTCATAGTTCTTATCACTTCCTCACAGTTGTTTGCAGGTTTCACTTAGTGCACAAGACCTGCCTGAATACACAGGCTGCGCCTTATTTTGTTAATATTTCTACTAGAAATACTACATAATGGAATTTAGTAAAAGTCTGTTGTACAAATGCAATAAGAAGAAGTTTAATATGAAGCTAAGGACAGATACAGGACTAAGAAAGGAGATGATGATGCTCATCCTGAAACCAGCATCTGGAGCTGGGCAGAGCCAGAAACTCAAGGGATAGAGGCAGCATCTGGACCTGTGAATGCGAGAGAAGGGGTCACCCAGGAAGGACTTGCTAAGTTCTTTGACGCTTTGCTATGTCAAGAAGCATGAACTGCATCTGGGAATGACCTCAACAATTCCTGAGACTAGGATCCGGGGTGACGGATCCAGGGATCTGCCTTTTACTACAAAATCTCCCCCTCCACCCCATGTTCTCCTGGGAATGGGAACCTGCAATTTTCCAAGAATGAGACAAGCTCTTGTGTCTATTTTTCCACATACATGTCAAAAACACCAAGAAGTAAACAATAAAAATTCAAACCAGATACAGAAGTAAAACTCAACTTTTTGCAGAGGAAAAGTTAACTGACAAAAAACTTATGAAGGTATCCGAAAAAAGAGGCAAGAGTGAAAGCAATGGTTTTTATTTCAATGGCGTCCAATTTATCAATTTTTCCTTTCCTAGGTCATGCTTCTGATGTGTCAAGTCTAAGAACTCTTTGTCCAGCCTTAGATCCCCAAACTTTTCTTTTATGATTTTTTATATAGTTGTAATTTTACAAATTTCATTTTCAGTTAACATTTATAGAAGATGTAAGACAAGTTGAAGCTTGTCTTGTTTGTTTTTGCTTATACATATATAAATGCTCCCGCCTTATTTTAGGGGAAGATTATCTTACCTCCATTGAATTGTTTTTACTCCTTTGTCAAAAAACAGTTGGGCATATTTCTGCATTCTAGTTCGACTTTTTTATTCTGCTCCATTGATTTATGTGTCTATCTCTCAGCTAATGTTGGACTGTCTTGAATACTGTAGCTATTCAGTAAACATGGAATTAGGTAGACTGATCCTTTTTACTTTATTCTGCCTTTTCAAAATTGCTTAAATCTTCTAGTTTTTATCTATGTAAATTGTAAGAATACTCTTATTTATATTTATAAAAATTCTTTCTAGGATTTTGATAAGAATTTCCTTAAACCTACCTATCACTTTCAAGAGAATTAACATTTTTGCTAGGTTGACTTTTTCAAGTTTTCAAGTATCTGTCTTAGATATCTTTTTTATTTCACTGACCTAGTATCACTAAGTATTTCATAGAGGATGGAAAATGTTACTTATTTCTTTTTGGAAATGCAACACTAGCTTAATTTTTTTCCTCACAGTTAATTAACATTAGTTTTTGATTATAGTATTTTGAATTCAAACTATTTTATTCATAATTTAATTTTTAATTTTGACATTTTAAACTTCCCAAAGTTTGCAATAATGATACAAAAAGCTCCTATATACTAGTGTGCTTTATGCTTATTCACTAATTCATATTTTTCTGTGTTTATTTATCTCTATTTTTTATCCATTTGAGAATAAATTATAGATAAAATGTTTCTTCATCTTAAATATTTCCATATGAACTTCCTGAAAACAAAGCCACTTGGCCTCTTGTTTACATAAGCACTGTCCTGTTTTCAAGACTGAGACATTGAACAGTGACATAATCCTATTATCTAGCCATCAGATCTTATTTAAATTTCTCTCCATGTCACAATAATGACTTTTATAGCAATTTGCCTTTTAGCACTTAGCACAAAGCCTGATGTCAGCCTAATTTTTTTTAATTCCTTTTGAAGTATTCTTTTTCTCTCCCAGAGGTATTAGAATTTTCTCTTTCCCCTTCAAGGTTTAAAACTTTATCAGACTCTGACTATATTAGATTAATCTCCCTTAGCACCAGGTAGGAAATTATAGTCCGAAACTTGTGCCTTTCTTGAGCCAGATAAATGCTTTGCTTTCATTTCTTCTATTATTTCCTCTCCCATCACTTTCTCTGAAGCTTCTGATTCCTTTCTTCTTTCAAGTCCTGTGTGTTGGGCACCCTCTGTGCGCCGCATCCGGCTCAGTGAAAAGCGAAGTGATTTAGCCTCAGACAAAGCCACCAGCTGAGCTGATTACTCACCATCGAGGGCACAACACTTGGTAAAGAGCAAGGCAGGACGGCAAGTCCTGTCCCAAGCACAGAAGCAGCGCGCCCAGACAGAGGAGGGGCCGTTAAAATTCCCATGCAGCTAAACAGGGCACTTTGGCATCTGAAGGCTGACGATCCCAAACCTTGGACCAGTGCTCTATTGGCTCAAAATAAACCACGTATATTTATACATATCAAATACAGAGACGTCAGGAACGTCTCTCAAGGACACACCTTGCCATCACACACACACACACACCAATGTATTCTTTGTGATGTAGATTGCCAAATCTCTAATAGTAAACAGTTTCACTCTGAACTTGGAGCTTTTGTGGATTTGAGGACAAATAATTTTTTGTCCCTCATGAAACTTCCCTTAAACCACTTGTTACTTACTCCAGGGCACCTACCGAACAGCCTTCCTTGGTTGCTTTCTGCCTTGCCTGCCACCCCGCCTCTGTGGAGGATTTCACGCTCAGCTCTCCCCCCAACAAAAGTGTGATCCCGGGCAGTGATTTAACTCCTCTGAGCCTCGGTGTCCTCCTCTGGGAAACAGGGACAGTAAAAATTCTTACCAAAGGACTAACATACTGCTGAGACCAGTTTGGCTCAGTAGATAGAGAGTCAGATTGAGGACTGAAAAGTCCCAGGTTCGATTCCGGTCGGGGGCATGTACCTTGCTTGTGGGCACATCTCCACTGTGGGGCATGCAGGAGGCGGCTGATAGATGTCTCTCTCTCATCGATGTTTCTGACTTTCTATCTCTCTCCCTTCCTCTCTATAAAAAATCAATAAAATATATTTAATTAAAAAAAAAAGACTTACATACTGACCTGAAGTGGGTGGTAAAGGCTGGAAAGAGGTGGGTACAGGGGAAGAAAATGGGAGCTATCTGTAATACTACCAACAATAAAAAATATTTTTTAAAAAATACCTTGTAAGGCTAATGCGCGATAAATTAGGATAATGCATATTAAGTGCTTGACATAAAACTAACACAATAGCAGCATTTTATAAATTAATACTCATATTCACAGGCAGACATGTTTTCCCATACAGGCACACATGGTAATATAAATTATAACCTTGAGGCTGCATAAAGCACAGAAAAGCAGGGAAAAGGGGAGTTGGTGGCAGACCCCAATGCCTGGGGCAGCCAAAAGAACTAGCCCACTGGTGCTTATGATCCCCCTTTCAGACCTTGCAGACACTCTTCTGCAACCTACTGTCCCTTTAAATCTGTTAACGGTGGTAGATGGGCCAGCGTTTAAGATGACTCTGTGGATGGCTCACTGCAAGCACACCATGCTGATTTTACTTCGATTCCTCAGGGGATCACAACCTTCTGGGGTTGTGTCTAGACGCTTCATTGACCGCCTCTGTCAACTACTGAATCATCACAACTAAGGGACTATTTTTTGTAATTTTAAGTTATTTTTAATTGATATTAGAGAGAAGAAGGAAGAGAGAGAGAGAGAAGGAGAAACATTGATGTGAGAAATACATCGATAGGTTGCCTATTGCATGTGCCCCAACTGGGGATGAAACCCAAAACCTGGGTATGTGTCCTAACCAGGAACTGAACCCACTATTTTTTTATGCTGATCCAATCAACTAAGCCACTCTGGCCAGGGTCCAAGGCATTATCTCTGTCCTCTGCCCAAATCCTATTTCTCAATCTGATTGACCCATCATTTCATTAAGAATTAATCATTATGAAAAATAATAGGTAATGGAAAAAATAAGTGTCTCATAACTCATGGCCTGGTCTAAAGACACCGTTTGATCAGTAGGCACTCACACCACGAATTATTTCATCATCATGTATGTATGCAGGGGAGTTTGACCACCAGTGAAGATGAAAATTCAAATATTTTAGGGATTTTTCCTTCTTTCCTTCTTACATTTCTGAAATATCCTTAAATCCTCTTGAAAAATATCACATACCTGCTCCTTTGGATAATCATTAAAAATTAGTCTTCTAAAAGCATTTTTTCAGGTATTAATATGGAACGTTACATGTATTCAGAAAAGGTTCAATGGGTATTTTAAAAATAAAGCTTTATGCCAATTTTCAGCAATTCAGGTAAAACTCGCCCACATTTGTAATATAGTTTGTTTGTTCCAAAAGATATAATCATATAACAACCCAGGTAGTAAATGCCGAGAAATGTCTTCCCTGCTATTAGCTTTAGAAGTTTATTTTTCTAAAGCAGTTTAAAGCTATACAGAAACTGAGATCCAGTAAACAGATCATATTTTTGTTTTCTTTCCTAAAAGTTGTAATGTACAATTTAAGAACATTTTCTATGCCATAACCAACAATTTCCCTCTTCCTGCCTTTAAAAGGGCTGTATCCATCTATGTGAATTCATTCTTCTGATCCTATTCGTATGTATTTGCCTTCAGATAGACTTCTAACCTAGAAGTTACTTCTTTTTCCATATTACTATAAACAGAAATATAACACCATTTTAAAATTTGCTTCAACTTGGAGCTAAGATTATGGAATATTTAAGCCAAAAGTGAGAGCAGCCTGGGTTGTGGGGGAAGAAGGAGATGACTAGGAGGAAAGGACAAAAAGATCAAGTTCTCTTTTCAATTCTACCATTAACAAACTATCCATAAATAAGGTTTTAGTGAGGTTGTATGTAGGTAATACGCAAATTGACCATCACACCAAGATACAAGATGACCACCCCCATGTGGTCAAAGATGGCTGCCCCCATGTGGACACAAGATGGCCACCACAAGATGGCCACCACAGATGACCTGCAGGGGAGGACATTTGTGGGAAATTAGGGTTGACCAGCAGAGGAAGGAAGTTGAGGGAGACCAGGCCAGCGAGAGAGAGTAATTGGGGGAGACCCAGGTCTGCTGGTAAAGGCAGTTGTGGGGGAGGAGGACCAGACCTTCAGGATAGGGCAGTTAGGGGAGACCAGACCTGCAGGGAAGGACAATTGTGGGTGATCAGACAAGCAGAGAGGAAAGTTGGGGGAGACTAGGTCAGTAGGAGAGGGTAGTTCAAGGGGACCAGGACTGTAGGGGAGTATAATTGTGGGGGGGGGAGCCAAGCCTGCAGGGAAGAGTAGTTGGGAGGTACCAGGCCTGCAGGGGAGGGCAGTTTGCAGGGGCCAGGTCTGCAGTAGAGGGCAGTTGTGAGGGTACCAGGCCTGCAATGGAGAGCAGTTGTGAGGAGCCAGGCCAGCAGGAGAGGGCAGATGGGGGGTGACAAGGTCTGCAGGGAAGGACAGTTGGGAGGGACCCAGTCCTGCAGGGGAGGGCAGTTGTGAGGGATAAGGCCTTCAGAGGAGGGCAGTTGGGGGGTGACAAGGCCTGCAGGGGAGAATAGTTGGGTGACAAGGCCTGCAGGTGGGGAGGTGTTGGGGGTACTAGGCCAGCAGGAGAGGGTAACTGGGGGCCAGAAGTCCTGGATTGTGAGGAAAGTCCCAGATTGGAGAGGGTGCAGCCTGGGCTGAGGGACACCCTTCCCCCAACCCCGTGCACTAATTTCGTGCACCAGGCCTCTAGTTTGTGTATATATATGTATGTATATGCTGGAATATGGGTGTGAGATAGATAAATAGATAGTTAGATAGATAGATAGATAGATAGATAGATAGATAGATAGATAGACAGATAGATAGATAGACAGAGAGATGATAGATAGATAGATAGATAGATAGATAGATAGATAGATAGATCTCCCTTTGGTTTGTTTTCCCTGAAGATTCCTGACTAATATCAAGAAGAATATCCATACTATAACTTATAGTTCTTTAACTTCTCACAGTGAACAGCCTCCGATCCAAGGCTTATTCAGGCACTTCTCTTTCTCTCAATTATCTCTAGACCTACGTCATCTCATCTCATTGAGTTCACACAACAGCACTTGAAGTCAGCATCATCAGATGATGAAGCTGAAGCTCAGGAAAGGTTAGCAACCTCCTCAGGCTCCTAAAATTAGTCCATTACAGTGGCAGCTGTGCATCCATAATTACGTAAGTGTGAAATAGATCCTCTTTCTAATTACTTTGCATTGACTCATCTTTGTAAGTTATGAGATGACTAACAACATTAGATACCTAATATGTGTGCCTTTTAGCCTATATCATACTCTAGTGTTAGTTCCTTCACTGGAGGGTGTCATTCTAAAAACTTAAACTTATAATTTTTTTCTTAAATACATATTTTTATTGATTTTAGAGAGGGAGAAAGAGAAAAAAATATTAATGATGAGAGAGAATCACTGATTGGCTGCCTCCTGCACACCTACGCTGGGGATTGAGCCCACACCCTGGACATGTGCCCTGATGGGAAATCGAACCGTGACCTCCTGGTTCATAGGTTGATGCTCAACCACTGAGCCACACTGTCCGAGTGTGATTTCTTGAGCTTCTTGACTGCTGATTTTGAAAATTATCCTGATAATTTCTATGCTTTACACTCAATAATCAAACCAAGTTTTAATGTCCAGGTCTTGGTGGTGATGATCTACTCTACTTATTCACTCCCTCTAAAAACACCCTCCATATGCTACATCATAAACTTCAGGAATGAAAATATCAAATAAGAAAAATGTTCATTCAGCTATTGACCTTTGTCCTATATTATTTCATAAGTTGGATTTTGAACATATTCTGTGTCTTTCCAGTGAACCAATGATGCAATCTCTCCTGGGATTTACATATTAAATGTTGCCCAGTAAGGGGTAAGTATGTTCCTCATCTGGTAAGTGTTCATGGGCATATATTTAATAAAGATGTAATTCATAATTGATTTTCCACTAAAGGATCTCAGTTTGAATTTAAAGTTCATTTAAAAAAAATCATTTGAAATGGAAAATTTTTTCACATCTCCACTGGCAAATGAGTACATGTCTAATGTTTCTGGTCAGTTGAAATCTCATCTTCTTTCTCTCAACTTTGGAAAACCATGTTTCATGCCTGTAACACTTGAATTAAGACTTCCTCCTTAGTGTGGCTTACACAGCCAAGAAGTGCTAAGAGTGGAAAACAGTGCAGCATTAGGAGTCTAGATATTACTTATCTGGCATAAATCATTAATGGCTCATTATAATTAAAACCTCCTATGTGCCATAAGCCAAACTCCGTGGCTACAGACAAGGAAACGGTCGTCTTCTTGTGAATATAAGAGCTAGAGGAAAGATGATGTTTCTAAAAGGTAACTAAAAAGTAGGGAGTATAAAATCGTCCTATTCCTGGTATAGAACAAGTGTGGCTTACAGAGGGCCACTCCCATCCTGAGCTCATTGGCTGACATCAATATACTCCTACATCCAGTGAGCCTAGATGAAGCATCATCTCAGCATCTTCTCGATGCAGTGGACCTGGGAGCCATACCAATCAGTCAAAATAGATGTATGTAATGACATCTGTTTAATATTTCATATAGATAGGGGCCAAGGAATTTAACAGAGATAACAGAATGGAACATTTAGAGAAGACTTCTTGAGGAGAGTGAGACATGAGCTTGAAAAATGGATGACAGGCAGCTTAGTGGAAAGAAGGGTTCAAAGCATTCAATCAGAGGATTGGTGGGGAAAAAGGCACATCAGTGGGAAGTGGCTCAGTGGGTTTGGGATGATGAAAATACCTTGCATATTAGAAGAAAAACTTTACCACCAGCCAGCATGGCTCAGTGGTTGAGCAGCAATCTATGAACCAGGAGGTCATAGTTAGATTCCCAGTCAAGGCACATGGTTGCAGGCTTGATCCCCTGTGTGTGGCATGCAGGAAGTAGCCGATCAATGATTCTATCTCATCACTGATGTTTCTTTCTCTATTTCCCTTCTCCCTTCCTCTCTGAAATCAATTAAAATATATTTAAGAAGAAAAACTTTACCAACCCATGACCATCCTCAGTGATTGCTTTCCTACATCACGAAAGTTAATAATTTATTTATTTTTAATATTTTTTATTGATGTTTTACAGAGAGGAAGGGAGAGGGATAGAGAGCTAGAAACATCAATGAGAAAGAGACATCGATCAGCCGCCTCCTGCACAACCCCTACTGGAGCTGTGCCCGCAACCAAGGTACATGCCCTTGACCGAAATTGAACCTGGGACCCTTCAGTCCGCAAGCCGACACTCTATCCACTGAGCCAAACCGGTTTTGGCAACATCATGAAAGATATGAGCTAGAAAACAGAGATATTCATTTCCTATCTTTTCCTTTCTTCCCTTCCTTCAAGGATTTTAGGATTCCAAAAGAAGCATCAGGAAGGAAAAAATGACTTAAAACATAAAAGGACAACATTCTCAGAAATCTTCAAACCTCAAAAAAATATATATATTTACCAGATGAAATGATATAAGTATATCAGACATGAAGTAGGTCACCAGTTGGACCCTCTAATCTGCAACAAGAATGATGGTGAGTGATGTGATACAGGAATGTTCCTGGTGCCCTGATTCAACCCCAAAGGAGATTAGTTTTCAGCTCAGACTCCAATCAGGATCATTTTAGGGAAAAAAGACTTGTGTGATGCAGGACAAACTGGCCGCAGGCTCCAGACAGAGAGCAAAGGCCCCAGAGCAGAGAAGGAAACATGTCCCCAACAATAAGGATGTAGCACTAAAGCATGTTTCCTGTCATTTGACAATTTTTAAAGTGAACTCCAAACAAGTATATACAGACCTGCAAAAGGCTGAGAGGAGCAATTAACACTCGGCAGAACATGGACAAAGAGAAAGGGAAGTCCAGATTGGATGACAAGAGAGAATATTCCCTTTTGTTGTTTTAGATTCCACATATAAATGAGGTCAAGTGCTATTTATCTTTGAGAAAAGCTATCTAGTCAAGGATTCTAACCAAACTTTAAGTGAAAATAGAGTAAGAAATTAGTATATGAGCCCCTTTACAAAGAATCCAGTATTGTTGTATGGACTTATGGATAAATTAATTTCTTTGAGAAGTTTATATGGTTGTTATTCCATAGTGGTTTCAATTGTGCTCAAATATTCTTTATAATATTTTCTAAAATTCATTAAATGAGCCTTTCAGATACTATTAAGGATGGCTAGGTGACTAAGATAGATCTTGCTGGGGTATTGCATTCAAAATCCTGTGCTCAGAGCGGACAAGTCAGCAATCTATTTAGATAAATGTCCCTTGAAGCAGAGCCAATGGTATAGAGTTAAGTCCACACCCTGGGGGACTTAGGAGCTTACATTCCCACTGTAACCCTGCGCACGAATCCATGCGCCAGTAGCTCTCTGCCCACTGCCCCACCCTTCTGCAGTTCCCTCCCCACTCCCCCTCATAGTTTGCTGCCCTGCTCCCTCCTATAGCTCTCCACTGTCTGCTGGTAGCTCACTGCCCCACCTCCTACTGATCCATGATCCAGTCGTTACACAGTGAAGCATAACGACCATCTGCATGTTACATCTTTATTATATAGGATATTAGTCACTTCCATAGTTCTTCAGGCCAAGTGGCTTCCCTCAGCCCAGGACAGTTTTCCAGCTGTGAAACAGCAGCAGCTAACATTCACAGAAGCTGGGACGAAGGGTGCACCAGCCCAATACAGGGGATCTTGGTGGAGTGCTACAGTCCCTTTGCAGAGTGTTGTCCTACTTAGCGTATTTTTGTCTAGACAAACTGTGTAAGTGACAATGGCAATTCCAGCACCTTCAGACTCCTGTAAGACCCTTTGGAAACAGCTCCTCTGGAACTAGTCTCCAAAACCCATTTTGGAAAGACATACACATACTTATGTTCATTGCAGCGTTATTTACAATAGCCAAGATATGGAAGCGACCTAAGTGTCCATCAATAGATGAATGGATAAAGAAGTGGTGTATATATACAATGGAATATAACTCAGCCATGAAAAAAAAAGAATGAAATTTTGCCATCTGCAAAAATATGGATGGACCTAGAGGGTATTGTGCCAAGTGAAATAAGTCAGACAGAGAAAGACAAATGTCATATGATTTCACTGACGTGTGGAATCTAAAAACAAACGTAAGTAAATGAACAAGCAGAACAAAAACAGACTAATACATCCAAAAAATATTTTGATGGTTGCCAGATGGGAGGAGGGTTGGGGGGATGGGGGGAAAAGGTGAAGGGAGTAAGAAGTACAAATTAGTTGTAGAATCCTCATAGAAATGTAAAGTACAGCACATGGGATATAGTCAATAATATTGTAATAACTATATATGGTGTCAGATGGCTACTGGATTTATCGGGGTGACTACCCTGTACATTAAATAAATATCTCATTACTGCGTTGTACACCTGAAACAAATTTAAACTGTAATTGAAATTTTTAAAATATTAAAGTAAAAGATACCGAGCACTGGAGAAAGCAGTGAGGGGGCCAATCCTGATGGGACAGAAGGGGTGAAATGGAGAACCAGCCTTGTAATCCCAGCACTGAATGAAGAGTTTGAGTAAACCAGAAAGGTACTAAGTTGTCCTTCTCATTATCTGCTGAATAAGGACCACAAATTGCCACCAGCCAAGCCACCTCCTTGTCATCTCATGTAGACTGACACTTGTCTGATCCTGGAGATTCTCCCCAGCCTCCCTCCAAATAATCCCACGTGGACAATCACCATCTGGTCACTCGGTTCCTCGTTAAGTCGTCTTCACCCTCCTCTCCAGCAGAGATGAATATTGGGAAGCATGAGGTCATGAATGGAAAGTATAAAATACGCCTCCCCCACACATTCTTCTGTCTTCTGTCTTGCTATGGTTGGCCCTTCTGAACTTTACATTTACCCAACCAGACTCTAAGAAGCACCAGATGCTGTTTATGGCTACCTACCAACCAGAGGGAACGTGGCTAAGGTGCCAATGAGATTCTGTCTACAGAGGTTTTCTGGGAGAAAAGCGGTGGGCTGTACCGATTTACACTTCGATTCTGATTTTATTTGTTCGGAATTCGGCATCCCCTTCCATGTCCCCTCCCTCTCTTTTCACCCCAGCCCCAATTAGAAATTTTCACTGCACAAAACTCCACTCCGCGGGAACCTATAGCAAATTTAGAAAGCCGCTGGCATATAAAGAAACGTCCTTGCAAGAGGCTAGAACAGAGTGTGCCTTGTAATCAGAGGCAATTAAAGACATTCAGCCAATGGTGACGATCCGTCCTCTGCATACACAATTCCGGAGAATTGTTTAGAAAGCCTACATCCTGGGGCACTGGATGGTTTCCAAAAGGCACTTAAGGCATAAGCAGCACTTACTTGAGCTTGTGAACACGAATGTTGTTTGTGTTCGTATGCATGTTTGGCAAACACGATGCAGGCTCTGCTTTCCTAGCACTGGGCCCGGAAGAAAAAGAAATGTGTTAGCAGATCCACTAAGAAGGACACTAAACCAGAAATGTCTGTTGGAACCAGACAGAGGCTGAGGTAGACTGTTTTCCAGCTAAAGGAAACATCTAGATACAATCGCCAAGAGCTCTGTCTTGCTTTGGCCACATCTAGCAGAGAGACAGAAAGCCTTACCGAAGACCCAGTGTTTTCTCTCTGCCAAGTTGCCCAATGCATGTAGCCCACCCGGAGTCAGTGAGGGGGGTGACATGTTCATATAAGTGGAACAATGTCACTTGGCACCCCTCAATGACCTCAGACATTTGCCATCTGCTCCAAGACATGAGAAGCCCCATCTACATGCGTATCGGATTTCTTGGATGGTGCCAGGGAGATGGAGTTAGAGTTTCTTTCATCTCCATTTATTAAATAAGAAACAGCCAGCACTATGTAGTCCCTATGCAGTAGCAACTCCGTTTGTCCTGTGACTTAGCACGTTATATAACATCAGCCTCACTGCCTCATTGGTAAAAAAAAAAAAAACATAATTAATAGTACCTGACTCATTAATTGTTGAAGACTGATAAGATGATAAATGTAAAGTGGCCACACAGAATAATCTCTCAAAGAATGCAGGCTTAAAGTATTAAATCATTTCATCATATTCTCCTCGTATTTTCTTTTTGGCTTCAATGCGGAAAGGTCTACTCCATTAAAGAAGCGGGAGGGGGGGGGGTGGATGGAGAAAGAAAGAAAAAATGGCCGAGACCGGTTTGGCTCAGTGGATAGAGCATCGGCCTGCGGACTGAGGGGTCCTGGGTTCGATTCCAGTCAGAGGCATGTACCTTGATTGTGGGCACTTCCCCAGTGGGGGGCGTGCAGGAGGTGGCTGATCGATGTCTCTCTCATCAATGTTTCTGACTTTCTATCCCTCTCCCTTCCTCTCTGTAAAAAATGAATAAAATATATTTTTTTAAAAAAAGAAAGAAAGAAAAAATGTCTACCACTCATTCTTACAATTTGCACCTCTATTTCCTTAAATGCCAAGCTCCTTTAAAGAGACATCTGCATGTGTGGTCCTGCCTCACTCCCATTCCCTCTCACTTCCTTGCTCCCTCCCCCACACTAGGTGATGAGAGTCACCCATCAACAGTGTTTGCCACGAGACTCTGAGTGTGTCCCAGGCTACCCCGCTGACATGCTGACCAGATGACCGAAATGAATCAGCAGAATGTGGACGCACACGTCTTCCACTCGTGAGCAGAAACTTTGAAAGTGCTCCCTCCCTTCCCTGTGGCCTCTTGCATTCTTGCTTTCTTCCCTGAGGACAGTATGGAAAATAGAGACTTTTCCTTCAGCCTGCGCCCTGGCCTGAGAAGATGCCTTGAACCCAGAATCACAGCCAATCACAGCCTTCAATTAATGTCAGAAGAGAATAAGTGTTTGGTTTTATTCTGTGGAGAATTGGGTTATTACTACAGCTCAAGCTGACTAATACCTTGCTGGCATTTGTTCTTTACCTATCTAAGTATCTCTACTGAAATACCAGTAACGATGACAAACCAAGGACCACTCCTTCTTCATCAAACTTCCTCTCTCCCATCACCCACCACCCACCACTCTGTATCTGTGATTCCACTAGGTATTGCCGTGTTTGTAACTGTGGGTCCGCCTGGCCACCAATTATTGACTCACAGGTGCGATCTGACCCCATGACAGTAAGAAAACAGCATGATAACACAGAGAAGAGTGACAGGTTGCTTGTTTGTGTTGCTAAATGTTCATACACAGGAAAGAATTCCTGACAAGGAGGGGTGAGGCCAGGATGACCACACACAGAGAGAGACAGGAAGGACAGAGGTCCCCTGTTCAGATAGGAAGGATTCACCATGAGCCATTTGGTGGCTGGTGGACAGCAGCTGGAAGAGATGGGTCCAGACAGAACAGATTGGATCTAACATGGTTTGGAGCCAAGTCTTTCAGATCAAACATAGTCTTTTTTTTTAATATATATTTTATTGATTTTTTACAGAGAGGAAGGGAGAAGGATAGAGAGATAGATACATCGATGAGAGAGTTAGAAACATCAATGAGAGAGAGAGACATCGATCAGCTGCCTCTTGCACACCCCCTACTGGAGGTGTGTCCACAACCAAGGTATATGCCCTTGACCGGAATCGAACCTGGGACCCTTCAGTCCGCAGCTGACGCTCTATCCATTGTACCAAACCAGTTTCAGCTGTGGGGTGTTTTTTTTTTGTTGTTGTTGTTGTTTGTTTGTTTGTTCAAAAATCTTTACTATGTCTTCTTACAACTCACCCTGGTCCTTCCGAGAAGAAGGCATGTGAAAAGTCTTTCTGGGTAAATTCTAACAAACAAGCCCCGCTCCCCCTCATAAATCATGCTATTGTTCAGTGATGGCTGTCAAGGTGGGCTCTATCTATCTCCCCAGCGCAAGCTTGGCAAGAATATGTGCGGAAAACACTGGTCCCGTTATCTTTCCAAAAGGTTAAGAGAAGGATTTGCTTATCTATAGTGATTTATGGGGCTGACAAGCAGGTGCACAACGTGGCCAGGAAATGCATATGGAGAGACAGAAGCGCTTAGAACCAAATTATGGTGTCAGGGCACAGAGCCAATCGCTTCGTTGTGTAATGGGACAAAAGAAGCGGGATGCATAAATCACATTTGTCAGGCATAAACACAAAGGGGAACCAGACAGACCAGTGCCCCTGGCTGTTTCTATCTCTATCATAATTCGTGGGCCTGCCCTGCCCTGCCTCTGCCAAGAGATAAGGGCTTCTAGAGCTTTCCTGCTATCTCCAGATTAGGTCTCAACACCAATAAAGAAGTCACACTGGCTCCTGCCGGGGTGCCCTGTCATTACTCGACTTTCCCAGTGACTATTTAATGATTTTTTTTGTGGTTTTCTGATTTAAGCGCTAAGCAGGTGTATTGGAGCAAGACCCCGTGTCTCTCCTCTCCAGTGAATAAGCCCTCGGTGGCTACAAGAATGCCAGAAGCCCCGTTCTAGCTCTGCCTAAGCTACCTGGGTGTCTGTAGGCAAGTGCATGGTTCTCATAGTTTTCCTTTTCACTGCTCTTAAAAACACAGCATGGGGGCAGTTCGAAAAAGCTGAGATGATCATTTAGATCAGCGATTCTCAACCTGTGGGTCTCGACCCCTTTGGGGGTCGAATGATCCTTTCACAGGGGTCGCCTAAGACCATTCGGAAAATGCAGATATTTACATCACGATGCATCACAGGAGCAAAATTTCATGGTTGGGGGTCACCACCACATGAGGAACTGTATGCAAGGGTTGCGGCCTTAGGAAGGTTGAGAACCACTGATTTAGATGAATCAAAAGAATCTATAGGGAGTCCCCCAAAATGTATACACACATTTTGAATAATTAATTACAAAGGCAGTGTTTATTAAAATACATTTCATTTTCAAAAAAATTGAGCTGTCAGCTGACACCGTGTGTGTACATTTTAGGGACACTTCGGCTATAAAGTCACACCAGGGCCCTAAACCCCATAGCTATTTCACTGCCAACCTTCTGGGGGAAGGGGCGTAGGGAAATGTTTATAAAATTAACTTGAAAGGCATTACTTATTCCTTTAAATGAAGAAGTAGAATGAATGTATAGAGGATATGTCAGTCTTTTTAGTTCTGAAATTATATATTTACCTTGTAGAGAAGAATAGCTAACCATCTGCTGATTTAATTGACATTTTAGCACAACCGAATTGTTCGGAAATAAAAATACTTTATAACTTCCTGGTCTTTGCAAAATGTTCTCTCGTGTTTTATTGTGGCCCCAACAGTAATTCCAAGAAAAAGAAATGTCAACACAACACTCCCTCCTGCCTCCTATAGTGCCTGGTACTATTTTAAGCTCTAACTGCACCATGGGTAGCAATTGGTATAGGCAACCTTGCCAGGAAAAAGCTTTATTTCCACTCCTGAAAGGAGACAGCTAACCTCCAGGTGTTCCATTCAATGGGTACCGTGCAGGCTGCAATGCCTGTGCACTTGTTTTTATCCATTTAGAAGCCTGAACTTGAAACAAATGTCGTTAAGACCGTTTGCAGAATTAAAATGTGGAAGCTCTCGCTGTCCCCTGCGCCCATCCCCAGCCTTTCTCCACTAGTGGAGCCATACACCTACAAGGAGGCAGCACCCCCTCCCCCGTGGGCCTCCTCCATCTTGCCCCACTCCATCCGTGCTCTGTCTAGCTCCTGACTTGCTGGCTTATCTCCATTGTCCAGATTAGTGCTCACCTCCTAGACCTTCAGCTACTCCCATTTGGACGTAGTTGCTCTTCCTGGGACAAAGGCTTTTATATTTGCTTTGCAGGTCCGTTCAATTTCCACTGAGATCACGGATCACAGCCTGACCCTCTCTGCCTGCATTCCCTGGTCCTTTCAGACCTCCCAGAAGGAGGCTGTTTGTTTTATATGTGACCATGGCATCCATTCTCAACTACCTTGGGGTATGGACAGAGACCCCTCCACTTCCTCAGTTCCTTAAGCAAGAAAAAGGATGAGTCAGAATTGACAAAGAAATCAGATGATCGCAGATCAGGAAAACTGCAACAGATAAGACCTCCAATGATTTTTTTAAATAATATTTTCAACTGAACTATAGCAGATAGTTCAAAATTCTGCATGTATAGGTGGCTTATCAAAGGAATACACCCATCCATCAACCTTCAAGATTCAGAAATAGAACATAACAGCATGCCTGAAGCCACTCTCACGTGCCCCCAATCAGAAACCCCTCTTTCCTCTCCAAAGCAGCCAGTGTCATGATTTCTGTGCCCAGACATGAGTTTGCCTGTGTTTGAATGTTATATAAATGAAATTACACTGAACATACTCTTGGGCTTGGGCATTGTTAGCTCAACATTGTTTGTGAGAATTATCCATATCATTGTGTATAGATCATTCACTTTCATTTCTGGATAGTATTCCATTGAATGAATGAATACCCCCACAGTTTATGAATCCATTCTATTGCTGAGAACTTTTGAGTTATTTGCAGCTTGAAGTCACTATGAACAATAATGTTAGAAATATTTTGTACTCTTTTTTTGTATATGTATGTGCACATTTTTTAATGTATTCTATTGAATTTTTACAGAGAGGAAGGGAGAGGGATAGAAAGTTAGAAACACCGATGAGAGAGAGAGACATCGATCAGCTGCATTCTGCACGCCCCCTACTGGAAATGTGCCCACAACCAAGGTACATGCCCTTGATCGGAATCAAACCTGGGACCTTTCAGTCGGCAAGCCGATGCTCTATCCACTGAGCCAAACCGGTTTCAGCTGTATGTGCACATTTCTATTGGGTAAATACGTAGTAGAGTAGAATTTCCATCACAGACTTTAGCAAATGCTGCCAAACCATTTCCCAAAATATTTATATGAATTTACACACAATTAACTTCCAGCAGTGTTCAAGAGAAGCAGAAGCCCAATTGCTCACCTATCCTTGGTATTGTCAGCCTCTTTAAGACTAATTCTTCTGATATGTGTCTAACAATAGGGTACCCTAGACCCAGGCAAGAGTGGAAGCTAATCTAGGCCACAGCTATGAAGACCCTGCTCAGGTCCTTCTGTAGGCATGTCGCCCATCAGAAGTCTGCTGGACCAAAGGCAAACGGAGCAATAGAAGGCCTTTCTGGTGTATACTGAACATGTACCCTCAAGATAGAAAATAAAACATTTTTTAATTTTTAAATATTTTAAAAACCTTTTTAAAAAAAACTTCATTATAAAAATATTTTTACAAAAAAAAATATATATATGAAGAAGGGTAAAGAAATGTTTAAATGTATAGTAGTATTTTTTCTACTATACAGCCGGCGGTGCTCAGTGGTTAAGCATTGACCTATGAATCAGGAAGTCATGGTTTGATTTCCAGACAGGGCACATGCCCAGGTTAGAGGGTGTGCAGGAGGCAGCTGATTAATGATTCTCATCATTGATGTTTCTATCTTTCTCCCCCTCTACCTTCTTCTCTGAAATAAATAAAAATATATTTTTTCAAAAATATAAAATTTTTTAAAATTTTTTTAAATTTTTTTTAATCCTCACCTGAAGAGTGAGTTTGTGGGGGTTTTTAAATATATTTTATTGATTGTTTACAGAGAGGAAAGGAGAGGGATAGAGAGTTAGAAACATCGATGAGAGAGAAACATTGATCAGTTGCCTCCTGCACGCCCCCTACTGGGGATGTGCCCACAACCAAGGTATATGCCCTTGACCAGAATTGAACCTGGGACCCCTTGGTCTGAAGGCCGATACTCTATCCACTGAGCCAAACCGGTTTTGGCAAAAAAATATATAAAATTTAAAGATAAACACTAAACTGCATTACTCAAGACTGCAAAACTGGATGAAATGTATATTTTCCTAATAGAGTATAATTCACCAAAACTGACTGCCACTATGAGCTATAGTCATGGGATATTAAGACACTCTTGGATTAAATGTATTTTGAGGTTCACTCCTAAAATAAAATTTTGAAAACTACTGAAATCAGAGGCTGCTATACAGATCCAAGCATGCCATCATGGTTTTTCAATATAAAAATTAGAAAATTAAGAAAATGACCCAGTTTGGGGTGGGAAGGGAATATGATTCTATTGTTTCAGATATACTTCCTTATTTTTCAAAAGTTAACTGTCAAAAAAAATATTAAAAAGCCAAAAGAGGGCCACAGTGTTGATTTGACTCAGTTCTTGAGATTGTCAAGACAAATGAGCAAATACAAAACATCATCATGTGCATTCTCATTTATTACTTGTCAATCAACCTGACCACAGGCCATTGTGATGGGCATCTAGAATCGTCCACAGTCACAGAAATAAACTGAAGGATTATGGTTTGGGACAAGGATTCTGTTCTTGTCTAGAATTTGAAGGGTAGATGTGGTACTTGATGAGATATTTCCACTTTGTTTTCTATACAAACCTTTCTTTCTAGACAGAATCCTAAAATACAAAAGTCCCTAACGTAATGCTTATCACATAGCAAATGCTGGTGGTATAGTTGGGACTTTCTCAAATTTAAGTAAGACTCAACATAACCTGAGCAGCCTGCTTAAATGCTGATTTTTCAGCTTATCCCCAGAGATTCAGCATAAATCCCCCCAGAGTTATTTGGATATGTGTTTCCGTAGACTTCATTTTGAGAAATACTACCATACAACTGCTTCTCTACGTGCCTGTGGTGAAGAACCACTTTTTCTTTATATTCCAATCCATCACAGACTTTAGTTTTATGAAACATAACAAAAATGAATTACTATAAAAATAAAACAAAAATCTATATACACATATAAGTCTAAGTTTTTATTATTAGATTCAGCAGGTGTAAAATTACATATCAATAATCACATCAATTCATCATTAAATACAATCTGAGCACAGGATACAAGAAAAGAACAAAACCTGTGCCTATTATTCATTGAAAGAGCTCATAGACACAATGAGCATAATCATTATTATAGTCATAACTTTTTATCATTTCACACTCATAACTAAACCAAAAATGATGGAGTTAGTAAGTCCCCATATTGAGGACCTATATTTACATTTTGAGCAAACACCGGGAGTTGCTCAAACACTGATATACGTGAGGACATGTACATCAGCATTTAAAGGTTTTCATGAAACAAGTGTATTTGGTATGCTAACTTGGACTGACAATGCGACTCATAGGGAAAGCACAGACAGAATAGCTAAATGACTTGTGTTTTGTCTTAATAGCACTCATAGACTCGTGGTAGGTAAACCATTCCCACAGAGGTATGCTAACAGCAATGGAGGAAGAGAGTTTAAAGCCATTTCAGCAAGCTCAAGATATCCTTCCTAACGCTTAACATGTCCCTACATGGCATTCAACTTTGCAGCTCATGACACATGGGACAAACCATGAAGTTTATCACCAGAACTGGCCTATCTTTCATCCAGAGACAGAGGATTTGATCATCACCTGGAAGTGGCAGCAGTGCCAAATTGCTATCAAAATTCTAAACACAGCCGAAACCGGTTTGGCTCAGTGGATAGAGTGTTGGCCTGCAGACTGAAGGGTCCCAGGTTCGATTCCGGTCAAGGGCATGTATCTTTGTTGCAGGCACATTCCCAGTGGGGGGTGTGCAGGAGGCAGCTGATTGATATCTCTCTCTCATTGATGTTTCTAACTCTCTATTCCTCTCCCTTCCTCTCTGCAGAAAAAATCAATAAAATATATTTTTTTAATGTTTTTTAAATTCTAAACACATCCTCTCATTTGCACACCTATCTCCTCATGGACCAGTCATAAACAGATGGCCAACTAGCACAGCGCTCAGGACACACTTGGAATAACACTGACCTAGAGGACCTGCAAAATGGGCATGTCTGAACTTCATTCTGCAAAAACTCAAGGCTGACAGCCACAGCCTCTTTAAACATCGGAGATCCATCCACTCAAAGGCCTGTGGGGAAAAATCAGCATATTTGGAGCCATGCATTTAACTGCTTACTGCCTCCAAAACCGTGCAGATTGCAAACGAGCTGCCAGACATTTGTGTCCTCAGCTTTAAAATGATGCCATCGTCATACAACATTAACTTGACATTCATTTGTAAGGAGTATGTTTTTGTTTGAAATGCTTGTAAATAATAATTGTCATTTTACATCCATAATGACAGCAGAAAACAGTTTCAGCCAGACAAATCCTATTAACATGAACACATTGGGCTTTTACCAGCGAACAAAGGAGAGAGAAATCATGGGGATAAACTCTGGTGCCCCAGAGGGAAAACAGAAATGAATGCTAAAGGCTCATTTAAATTCATGCCCTCACTGCTGAAACCAGGCCCAGTGGCAGAAAGCCCCAGCATTGTTATGACAACGTAGCTAACCAATGGGTATATAGAGTCAGCCCATACATGGGACATATCCTCCTGCCCCTTAGGCATATGGGAAGTATGAAATGTAGACCATAACTTGGCTTCGAAATTGTTTGCAACCATTGACTCCCATGAAAAAGGGCTTTCATGGAAATATTTTGCTCTCTCACAGCTCAGGAGGGTGCACCATCTGTCTCTCTGTCCAGTTCAACTCCAACTTTGGGGCTTTGAATGTCTCTCTGCCCCATTGCTCTATGCCAATGGCTCTCAATCTCTGTGCCCCTGAAAACCATACCCACAAAATTATCCCTCCAACTGTTGATCACTGTGGAAAACCCACTCTTCCTACAACAGGGGATACATTAGGGTCCAACGGCTGACACTGTGCTACACAGGACAACTTAGAGGGAGACACAATTTTCTGGGAGTAAGAGGTAGGAGGCACAGCAAAAAATATGAAGATAGTGTAAGGAGCTTCTGGGACAACTTTAAGCGTACCAACATCAGAATTATGGGGGTGCCAGAAGAAGAGAGAAAGCAAAATATTGAAAACCTATTTGAAGAAATAATGACAGAAAATTTTCCCTACGGGGTGAAAGAAATAAACTTACAAGTCCAGGAAGTGCACAGAACCCCAAACAAAAAGAATTCAAAGAGAACCACACCAAGACACATCATAATTAAAATGCCAAGAGCAAAAGACAGAGAGAATCTTGAAAGCAGCAAGAGAAAAACAGTTAGTTACCTACAAGGCAGTACCCATATGATTGTCAGCTGATTTCTCAAGAAACTATAAAGGCCAGAAGGGAGTGGCAAGAAATATTCAAAGTGATGAACAGCAAGAACCTACAACTAACATTACTCTACCCAGCAAAGCTATCATTTAGAATTAAAGATCAAATAAAGAGCTTCACAGACAAGAAAAAAGCTAAAGGAGTTCATCATCACCAAACCAGGATTATATGAAATGCTGAAGGATATTCTTTAAGAAGAAAAAGATAAAGATAAAAATTATAAACAACAAAGTGACAACAAATACATGCCTATCAACAGGTGAATCTAAAAATCAAGTGAATAAAAAATCTGATGAACAGAATAAACTGGTGAATATAATAGAATCAGGGGCATAGAAAGGGAATGGACTGACAATTCTCAGGGAGGGGAAGGGGTGTGAGGGGTGAGGGAACAGACTGGACAAAAATCTTATACCTATGGATGAAGATAGTGATGGGGGTTAAGGAAATGGGGTGGGAGAGGGGAATCAGGTGGAGGGGAGCAATGTGGAGGGAAAGAGGAACATCTGTAAGAATCTGAACAATAAAGATTTATTTTTTTAAAAAAAGTCAAAGGAGGAATGGGAGCAGTTTCCTCCCTGGGTACATGCAAGAGTGTGGCCAGAGTAGGAACAGGTGAGCTCACACAGAAGGAAAACCAGAGACTAGTGGGGTGACAGATGCTTTACAGCAGCATGAGACCTTGTTATGTAGCGGCTGGGGATTATGTTGGAGCGGTGGATGGCTTGCTCGTGCCAGACTGATTCCTATGATCCCTCCGTGTGTACCGCCAAATACCCAAACACAGAAAGGTGAGAACCCTGCTCTACTCATCTCTCTTCCTGCCTCCCGGGAAAGTGGGAGGAAACCAGAGGTGGAAGGAGAACCTGGGGAAGGACAAAGTAATGCTTTAAAATGTAGATTCTCGCCAAAACTGGTTTGGGTCAGTGGATAGAGCGTCAGCCTGCGGACTGAGGGGTCCCGGGTTTGATTCCGGTCAAGGGCATGTATCTTGGTTGCGAGCATGTCCCCAGTGGGAGGCGTGCAGGAGGCGGCTGATCGATGTCTCTCTCACATCGATGTTTCTGACTCTCTATCCCTCTCACTCCCTCTCTGTAAAAAATCAATAAAATATATTTTAAAAAAATAAAATGTAGATTCTCAACTTTTACCATAATCCAAATAATCAGAGTCCCTGAGAGTGACTCTCCCCCCAAAAAAATGGATCTCTCCTGCCCAGGGGAGTGAGGGCCATGGAACAATGCCACAGTTACATCTCCAAGGTAAACTCCCCAGGCCCTGACATTCCCCCCTCCCATCCCCCTTATCTTGCTTCTGAAGTCTCAGAAAACCTGATAGCTTCTGGGGTCTTGAAACCTCAACCAAGCTTTTCTGTTTAACAACAGGGCAGTGTCACTAAAAGTGCAGCTCGTGTACCACTTCCATCGGAATCACCTGCATGCTCTAAAAATGAGCATTCTTCAAGTGCCCATGACACCTCCCAAACCACACTGCCCAGGTGGTTCTTTTCCTTACGGTGCTCTGTACATACTTCCTAAATTCCATCTGTGTCCTCGTTATGGAAACAGCTTGCCTCTATTGCCTTCATGTCTGAAATGGGTACATATGTGCTTTCCGGACATCTATATATATATAAAAGCCTAATATGCAAATTATCCCTGTGGGAGCTGGACCGGGAGACCAATTGCTTGCTTGCTATGATGTGTGCTGACCACCAGTGTGTGAGTGGGGGGGGGAGAGTGCAGAATGAAGGCCCCTGCCGGCAGCCAGAAGGAAGGCCCCCATCAGGTCTGATCGCTGGCCAGGCTAGGGACCCTTCCCGTGCACAGATTTCATGCACTGGGCCTCTAGTAATTTATAACAATGCTCATATGTCTTCATCTCTGAAATGGATGATGACATGCTTTCCTGACATAACTTATCACAATGCTCATATGAACTGCTTCAGTACCATCATGTTTAAGAGCAAAGGAAAGAAAATGGAAGTTACCACCCAGAACTGCTAGGGGGCATGAGGCGCTTTGTATTCTGACTGCAGTTAATCCTCCCAACAACCCTGTAATGGTGGCTGAGTTATCACCTGCCTTGCCCCTGAGAGACACTGGTACTCTACGAGGATAAGTGACTTGTCCAAGGTCATGCAGGAAGACCAAGGTCAGGACAGATACACACCCGAGTCTGTCTGATCCCAGTCCCGGAGCAAGACTCCAGGCTTCCCCCAGTCTCACGCGCCGCATGTTCTGCACCCTTCTGGTCGCTTTGACTCATTTTAATACGCAGTTACTTAACTGCTTGACTCACTGTAATAAAAAATTACTCAGACCTTTTGTACACAAGAAATTGTCAGTCATTATTTAGTATGTGAATGAATGGATTCTGTGCAGGCTTTTTAATCTATAACGCAATCCTCTATTTCAAACTGCCAACCCATAAACCTCAAAAAAATTATTTAAATGCTGAAATTTAAGCTTTTTCTATTGTTACAAATCAGAGAGTTGGCAAACGATGGCGTGTGAGTCAAATCTGGCCCCCGGCCTGTTTTTGTACAAAGCCGGCAAGCGAAGAAGAATTTTATATGTTTAAAGAGTAATTGTTTTAAATAAAGGAAAGAAGAGGTGACAGAGACCAGAGACCATGCGTGGCCTGCAAAGCCTAGAATATTTAGTATCTAATTCCTTTACAGAAAAGAATTGCCAAGCCCATTATAGATTTAACAAACTATCATGCTAAGACCATGCATTCTCCCAGGAGTGATTTCACCATTTAAAAAAAAAAAAAGGACTTTTAGGGGAGTAGAAAAATTGTACTCATTTTATGTATAAACAAAGAGATCAGATAGTACAGAAACAGACACACGGCATATCTGTGGTTTGGGACATATCATGGGGGAGGAGCAAGTGGGAAAACATCTAAACACGCTCCTTAAGGGACAATGAGGAATGAACTTGAGAAACACAGTCAGCGGTTCTCAACCTGTGGGTCGCAAACAGTTAGCAGGGTCTCCCAAGACCATCAGAAAACACAGACATTTACATTAAGATTCATCACAGTAGCAAGTTACAGTTATGCGACAAAAATAATTTTATGGTTGGGGATCACCACCACATAAAGAACTGTATTAAAGGGTTGCGGCATTAGGAAGGTTGAGAACCAGTGAACACAGTGCTAACCAAGAGCTAAGAGTTGGGGGGCGTGGCTTCGTGTGTGAGCCGTCCAGTGTTCCCAGGTTCATCTTCATGGCCAAGCTCAAAGGCCTTCCGCCAGAATGGGACACGCCCACAGCACAGAGCTAAGTCACTGCCCCACCCTTGCCAGCCTGGCCCCAGGTAGCCATTTCATTATTAAAAATAAAATCAAGGGCTTCACCAAAGCCGGTTTGGTTCAGTGGATAGAGTGTCGGCCTGCAGACTGAGGGGTCCCGGGTTTGATTCCGGTCAAGGGCATGTGTCTCGGTTGCAGGCGCATCCCCAGTGGGGGGCGTGCAGGAGGCGGCTGATCGATGTTTCTTTCTCATCGATGTTTCTAACTTCTATGTCCCTCTCCTTCCTCTCTGTGAAGAATCAATAAAAGATATTTAGAAAAAAAATTAAGGGCTTCATTTCTTGGACTGAGAAGCAAGCTCACATGTTGTCCCCATGTTCGGCATTGGATACACCTCACAGCCAAAGAGAAGAAGCATCCCCAGTCCTGTTGTATCAAGTCCAAGGACATTAAGTACCAAAGCAGAGAAGTACCTGGCAGCCAGAGAGGTAAATCCTCCGTGTCCTTTGTAGCAAACGTTCACTGATAGTTTTCATTTGTTTCAACCCACTGCAATCCACCCCCCTCCCGTGAAGCTGCGGTTGCCATGGTCATCGGAGAGCTCTATGCTAAACAACCCGGTGGACACTGTTCTCTTCTCCTGTTACTTGACTTCTCATAATCCTTTAAAATAGCCTCTTCTTGCCGAAACCGGTTTGGTTCAGTGGATAGAGCGTTGGCCTGTGGACTGAAAGGTCCCAGGTTCGATTCCGGTCAAGGGCATGTACCTTGGTTGCAGGCATATCCCCAGTAGGGGGCATGCAGGAGGCAGATGATGGATGTTTCTCTTTCATCAATATTTCTCTCTCCCTTCCTCTCTGTAAAATATCAATAAAATATATTTTTAAAAATAAAACAGCCTCTCCTTCTTATACTCCCCTCTTCTTCTCAGCACTGCACACTTTGCTAATGTTCCTCTCTCCTCCCTGGACAATCCCTTCCTATTTCCTTGTGAAGATTCCTCTTCTTCCACCTGAGAGGAATGTTAAGTGCCAAATATAGTCCTTTTCACATAGTATTCTACACAACTCTTGAATAGTTACTTAGCATCCAAAAGAGTTATTCTGTGGAGTACATTTTATCACTTAAAATTAACACCCGTGCCATGACCGGTTTGGCTTGGTGGATAGAGCGTTGGCCTGCGGACTGAGAGGTCCTAGGTTCGATTCCGGTCAAGGGCATGTTCCTTGCTTGCGGGCAAATCTCCACAGTGGGGCGTGCAGGAGGCGGCTGATTGATGTATCTCTCTCATTGATGTTTCTGACTTTCTATCTCTCTCCCTTCCTCTCTGTAAAAAATCAATAAAATATATTTAAAAAAAAAATTAACACCCGCAATGATGTGACGTCAAAGAGATCTCAGAAAGTCATCAATTCCTCAGCCTCTACCTACCTATCTCACGCACCCCATTTTTTCCTGACCACTCGTTGTCTAACTCTGTTCCATGAGAAACACCAGGGAAGGGGACCCGGCTGCCTGTACAAAAATGAACACGTACGGCTCTCCTCGTGAAAAGTTAGGAATTACCCGTCTCCGTGGGGGACCAGGCCATGCTAATGAATTCGGAACCTCTGAGAAATCCTGAAGCCCTTTTCACCCTCAAGTTGATCATCCGTGTGTGACTCATTCGCAGTGAATTTATGCCTGAACGTTCTGAGTCTCAACCAAATGTTGCCTCATTATCCCCACGCTGAAACCACAATGAACACACAGCCAGCCTCTCACTTCCCTCTGACAAAACACGCTGCCAGGAATGCAGTCACTCCTGAGTAATCCTTCCTTTCTCCTTGGCTAGTGAATACCCTCAGACTCCTCTGCCTCTGGGATGAGGCTTTTGCTTGAAGTACTTAATCTCCTTTCCTCTTTGTCCCCTTCCTGCTGGCCCTCAGCCCCTGCACACAGCATTCGTCTATGGTCTCAGTCCTAGTGCCATTCATATATATGTGTGTGTATATATATACATATACATATACATATACATATATACACATATACACACACACATATGTATATGTATATACATACACACACACACACACACGTTTTTATTGATTTTTTTTTTTTTTTAGAAAGAGAGAAAGCACAGGACAATGCTCAACCAACTGAGCCACACCGGCCAGGGCCCTAGTGCCATTCTTTTTTTCTTTTTCTTTTTTTAATATATATTATTTATTTGTTACAGAGAAGAAAGAAGAGGGAGAGTTAGAAACATCGATCAGCTGCCTTTTTTGCACACCTCCCACTGGGGATGTGCTCGAAACCAAGATACATGTAACCAAGGTACATGCCGTTGACCGGAATCGAACCCGGGACCCCTCAGTCCGCAGGCCCACACTCTTTCCACTGAGCCAACCCGGTTAGGGTCCCCGTGCCATTCTTGATGCCTCCTCCTAAAACCAGGTAAGTCCAGGGTCTGCCCAAATTGTTCAAACATCCTAAATAGAACCAATAACTAAAGTGGGGGGGAGACAGGCGCAGTGAAAACCTGGAACTGGATTCCAGTGCCACGCCCATTACCCCTGTGAAATCCAGCTACTCTCGGAAAGCACTGTCAGCGCGCCTATCTTACCTTTAACACTACAATCCCACAGGATGGCACAGATCAATGCTACTGCAGACAGAAAAGCACTTGAGGCCCATGAGAGTCGCTGAAATGTGGTTGTAAAGAATATGGAATAGCCGAAACCCGTTGGCTCAGTGGATAGAGCGTCGGCCTGCGGACTGAAGGGTCCCAGGTTCGATTCCGGTCAAGGGCATGTACATTGGTTGTGGGCACATCCCCAGTAGGGGGCATGCAGAAGGCGGCTGATCGATGTCTCTCTCTCACCCATGTTTCTAGCTTTCTATCCCTCTCCCTTCCTCTCTGTGA
>PVJN01019450.1:0-37397 GCA_004026805.1 Lasiurus borealis | reverse complement strand
GGGAGGGACTGCAGAAGGTTGTCTGGCCAGCCACCCACATCAGGGCCAGTGGGGGACCTTCTAGCCAGGGGAGGGACCAGGAGAGGTTGGCCAGCCAAAGGAGATTGGTTGGCTGTGGAGGTTGGCTGTGGAAGTGCACTGACCACCAGGGGGCAACCCCTGCATTGAGCATCTGCCCCCTAGTGGTCAGTGCACATCATAACAACCAGTCTCCAGTCATTGGGTCATTCAGCCATTCAACTGTTCAGTTGTTTGGTCGCTTAGGCTTTTATATATGTTTTTGTGGCCCAGTGCATGCAATTCATACACAATAAAAAGGGAATTAATTGGGTGAGAAATCAAGATGGTGGCATAGGTAATCAGCTATACTCGCTGTTTCTCACAACCACATCAAAACCACAACTAAATGACAGAACAACTACCAACCAGAACAGTGGGAAAGCTGTCTGAGTGGAAGTTCCACAACTAGAGAGGTGAAGAAAGTGCAATGAGACTGGCAAGAGGTTCAGAGGCCAGAAAGTGCTGGCATCTGGATGCGATGCTCCTGCTTGCTCTGAATTCCATCTCCAGGCAAGGCTTTGGAGGATCCAGGCACATACGAGGTGAAAATGGACTGTCTGGCATTGGGTTAGGATCATAAGGGTGTCTTAATGTTAGAGGTGCTCTCAGAAATCATTGTTCCTGCACAGGGGTGTGGGACAATGAGAACTTGGGACATCTTCAGTTCAAGGCAGCTACTACTGTTTGCTCCACTCTAGTGATTCCCAGAGACCTCACCCTACCTAATTTACAACCCCACCCAAGCTGTTAGTGTTGGCTTTTGCACATGAATGGCCTGTCCTTTTGCCTAAAACAAACTGTAGCTGAGTCAGAGAGTCCCAGAGATTCCAAAAGAAGGCCCACTGCCTCGCAGCAGCAGGGGCCTTGCTTTACAGCTGGGCCTCATCTGGGCACTGCAAAACCCCACACAAAGAGGAGGAACCTGCAGATGTCTCTGTAACTCCTGCTGGGCAACCTCAGACAGTAGCTGACCTTGTACCTCCTTGGAGATTGAAGAGCCACTGTATCCAGTGAGACCATACCAGATTATAACTCATCCATAAGAGACACATTCAGGGGACAGACTCAGTGAGCAACAAAGCCTTACTGAAGCAAGTTCTGATCCATAAGGATGTCTCCAGCACGACAGATCTTCCAGTGTAGACATAGCTGTTCATCACAGCCCATAGGCCTGGAGGTCAATTCCTCCCAGTGATCCCAACAGCAATCAAGGGTTAATTATAACAAGATTTTTCAAGCAGCCCACAAAGAGGTGCACCAAGAACATCCACCTCAAGTGACTGGGGAGGCTAAGCCACTGGACCCTATAGTATACCTACCACACAAGGCCATTCTATCAACTCAAGGAGACTTAGCAGCTACTCAGTACATAGAAACAGAGACAGGGTAGCAGTTAAAATGCAGGGACAAAGAAATAAGCCATTAATGAAAGAAATGGATGAAAGCAAACTACTGGCTATAGAGTTCAAAATCAAGGTTATAAGGTTACTGAAAAATCTTCTAGAAACCTCTGAGATATTGAAAACCTATTTGAAGAAATAATGATAGCATACTTTACCTTACCTGGTGACAAAAATAGACTTACAAGTCCAGGAAGTGCAGAGAACCCCAAACAAAAAGGAATCTAAAGAGGATCACACCAAGACACATCATAATTAAAATGCAAAGGGCAAAAGACAAAGAGAGAATTTTAAAAGCAGCAAGAGAAAAACAGTTCATTACCTACAAGGGAGCACCCATACAACTGTCAGCTGATTTCTCAATAGAAAGTATGTAGGCCAGAAGAGTGGCAAGAAATATTCAAAGTGATTAGCAAGAACCTACAACCAGATTACTCTACCCAGCAAAGCTATCATTCAGAATTGAAGGGCAGATAAAGAGCCTCACAGACAAGAAAAGCTAAAGGAGTTCATTACCACCTAACCAGTATTATATGAATTGCTGAAGGTTATTCTCTCAGAAGAGGAATAAAAATGTAAAGATAAAAATTATGAACAACAAAGTGACAACAAATACATACCTATCAACAAGTGAATGTAAAAATCAAGTGAATAAAAAATCTGATGAACAGAATAAACTGGTGAATATAATAGAATCAGGGTATAGAAAGGAAGTGGATGACTTATTTTTAAAAAAGGGAATTAATTAGAGGAAATATTTTAATATTGCTATTTGCCGTTTCTCTATAATAGAAGTATTAGAGATGAAAGAAATTAGTAAAATGTATATGAAAATCTCCCTCCTCTCAGAGTCTGGAGAGTGAGACCTAGAGTCAACTCCCCACCCACCACTCACACATGCTTAAAAAAATGCAGAAGACCCAGACCCAGCCAGCCTCACTGCCATTGGGTCAGACCCAGACCCTCATCAAGCTCCTCCATGCAGGTATTGCAGCCTCAGGCCCCCAGCCCAGTGCCAAGTGGGAATGCAGTCTCAGGTCCCCTGTCAAGCCCTTGGGCAGGGGTTGCAGCCTAAGGTCCCTTGTCCCAACCAGACACCATGCAATCTCAAGTTTCTGCTCTTCAGTTGTGATATTACAGTGTCCTGGGTAATTTGCATATTCTTCTATTTATAGATAGATAGATAGATAGATAGATAGATAGATAGATAGATAGATAGATAGATGATAGATAGATGTTTAAATTTGTATGAAGAGAATGCAGTCTGGCCCTGAGCATTTTGGGTCAGTGGATAGAGTGTTGGCGTGTAGACTGAAGAGTCCCAGGTTCAATGCCAGTCAACGGCATGTACTTTGGCTGTGGGCACATCCTCAGTAGGGGGTGTGCAGGAAGTAGCTGATGTTTCTAGTTCTCTATCCCACTCTCTCATTTTCTTCCTCATTAATGTTTCTAGCTCTCTATCCTTCTCCCTTTCTCTCTGTAAAAAATCAATAAAGAGAGAGAATGCAGTCTAATACTTTGGGGAAATAAAATAACTGACTCAATAAAGTTGAAAATATTTTTAAATATGCTAGAGACAATAATACCATTTCAAAATCTGATAACACTAGAGTCCCTTTGCATGAAAAGATTCATGCAATAGGCCTTCCTTACATTGGCATACAGTACTAGTTTTCCTTTGGCACCCAGGACCCAGGCCCACCATTGCTGAAGACTGCTGGCAGGAGACTGCCATCTTCCATCTTGATCTGTGTTTCAGACTCTGGAGTGTGTAGTCTTCATCTTCACTGCAGCCACAGTGCCATTCTTGTAGATCCCTTTGCTCCCTGCCCTCCCTCTCATAGCAAGAGTCCTGGCCCTCCCAGCCACTCCCTGCCTGGAGCAGCTGGGCAGCCATCATCTTTGTCCTTCTAATTTGCATATTCACTCCTGATTGGCTGGTGGGCATAGCAGAGTGATGGTCAATTTGCATGCTTCTCTTTTATTAGTGTAGATGATACAATATCTGGCATCAAAGTAAGATACTAGAAATGTATGATGGTTCCCTGAGAAATGCATATTTTAAATACTTATGTAATATTTTATTAACTTTCCCTAAAACCATTAATTATAAGAATATGTATCTTGATGGTTTGATATATTTTGACATGGAGTTCTTTAATGTATTGACTTTGAAATCCCTAATAATGATTCCGGACTTCACTCTGCCATTCTATTAGTGTGATCTAGAGAAAACTGGGAGAGTAGGGAAATAAATCACTATCCTTTACTATGGCTGTCTTTTGTTTAAATGCTTTCAACTATGTGAATATATGAGAAAAATGCCAGAGACACAGTAGAAATTCAATAATTCTTAGCTATCATTATTATTCCCTAAAAAATAAAGTAACAGAACCAAATAAAATGGCTATGTCCTGAAGGTACACTCAATGCCAAATTAATTTTAATAAAATAATAAGGATTGTTAATTTTAGGTGTTATTTGAAAGAGAAACAGTGTGAAAAATGTTATATATGCAATATTTGTTTTTCCCTTTGCATGTAATCTTAACATGTCAAAAATTATCTCTGCTTATTATACTTCATTCTCCTACCTTTCTCCCTACACTGAGGACTAAGCAAAATATGTTTCAGTGATCTATGCTCACAAAAGATGGAAGGTATTATTTCATTTATTTATTTTCTAGAATCATCTTTATTTTCATAGTTTTTAACTACAGGGACATCTACTGAATAATTAAATCTCAATATAATTATTATTATTTTTTAGTCAACTATACGGAGAATAGCAAAATTCTTTTTTTTTACCAACATTTAAAAAAAAACATTTTTAATACGACCATAATAAAGTTTAAAATATCATAATGTTATTCCCAAAATTACAAAAACTTAGCTTTAAATATAAATTTGATCATGATATTTTGATATTTATTATCTAAAATTTGACATTCTGACTAAATAAATATTTGTTCATCCACAAGACTGACAATAATATAAAAAAATAAATATTCTCACAGGCAATAGATTATCTAAACTTAGAGGTAATTTCTAAATTGCATCTAAAAGAGATAATAACTACAAAATATATTTTAATAAAAATTAGTATATAAAAATGCAGTAAAAAAAATATGATTATTGAATATTATATTTGTTTTTAATGATTTTGTCACTGTCTCAAATAGTCAAGTCAGATGGTAATGTTTAACCCAGCAGGTTGCAAAAAGATCCATTTAATGTAAAGCTATAGAGATATTTTTTTCCAAAATAAGAGATGGATGCTCTCTTTGAAGTAAAAAAGTATCTGAATGGCATTTGTTATTTTCTTTCAAAATATGTCCACTTTACATATAATTTAGTCACATTGTTTAAACTTTTCATAGCAAATTGCACTATGTACATAATTCTTCCTTTTCATTGTTTATAAAATGTTTAAAACACATCCAGTTAACTTTAAACTCTACTAAAATTACAGCTCATTTATCAAATTCTTTCCTTATTTGAGTTTTATATTACAAGTGCCTCTGTAGCAATTTACCACTTATAAAACAGAGAGACTTTGCACTTATGGGGAAACAACAACCCATTGCTGAAAATTATGTCCCATCTGTCACTTCAACAAAACTTAAGTATTTCTCTTTTTCATTTGAATGCTATGTAATTTAATTTAGGACTATTTCTTGAAGTGACTAGAGTTTTCAGTAACTATGGGATCTGCTCTAGCAATAAGTAACAGAGAGACCCACAAAATAATTTTCCTTTTTCTTTTGAAAGCTTTTATTAACTAGATAATCCTTTCACATTCTTGTTAAATACATTTTAAACCATTAAAATGAAAAAAGAAAATATGAACAGATGGGTAATTAAATTTATTAGAAGGGTTTTGGATTTAGAAACAGGAGATATGATTTCAAATACAGGCTGTCTTCATAGCTCTGTATCTTTGGGAAAAGTCTATGGACTTTTTTCCTTTATTTGAAAATTCAAGTTTGGAATAATTTTATTTTATACTTATTTAGCCATTATTTATTGATCTCCAGCTATATGCCATTGAATATTCAGGGTGCTGAATAGACAGAGCATTGAACCGAACAAAAATCGTAAATCCTTTGAGGGGTAGAGCAGTGGTCAGGAAACTCATTCATTAACAGAGCCAAATATCAACAGTATAATGATTGAAATTTCTTTTGAGAGCCAAATTTTTTAAACTTAAACTTCTTCTAACGCCACTTCTTCAAAATAGACTGGCCCAAGCTGTGGTATTTTGTGGAAGAGCCAAACTCAAGGGCCCAAAGAGTGCATGTGGCTCGCGAGCCAGTTTGCTGACCGCGGGTGTAGAGGTAAAGAGAGATCTAATGAAAAAAATAACTAAATAAGTAAATATAATAGTTTAGGATATATCAAATAGATGATGAATAAAAAGTGACTCATTTCCTTTTCTCATTTCCTTAACTTTGACACTGTAAATATTTCTTCAGCTAAGGGCATAAAACATAAACCACATGGGGCACATTTTAAGAATATTAAGTAAATTATGGAGGGATGGAATATTTTATAAGTAACTTTATATAGATGCATGAAAATGGAAACAAAAAAGTATAATAACTGAAGAGAAACTAAGAGTCAGGTGAACACAGCCTGTTACACAGAGAAGAGAATAAAGTGGAGGTGAGCTTAGCAGGTTATTTTGTGTGTGTGTGTGTGTGTGTGTGTGTGTGTGTGTGTGTGTGTGTTTGTGAATGTTCTCCTAATGTTTACATTATTTAAGTAAACTAGAGATTTTGAACCACCATGTTTTTTATTAGAAAACCAGTTTCTTTTTTTTCATTATTACTTTTGATTAAAACTCAACTTTTGAAAAAATTTTAAGTTGAAAAATATTTGTGAATATTTTAGCTATAAATGTGTTTCACATATATATTTGATTTATATGAATTTGTTTACAAATTCAAGATTACATAGCTAAATTCTATAATTGAAAATCAGCAATGTTTTTTTCTCTATTTTTATTTCTTATGTTATCCCCCAAATACTATTTCTATATACTTTGCCCTCTTATCCATCACCTATTGAGTAATTTAAAATAATGCAGCATTGTGTATCTTTTTGCAACTAGCTTTATATATTACAGCTCCAATGTTTGAAGAGCCTAAAGCTCTTAAATGCATTTAAGGAAAAATAAGAAAAAAAATACCATTTTATTACTTTAAAATGTTATGGTACATAACTAAAGTATCTAATCCCTTACTCCAAAATAAGAACTGACTTGTTTTTAGGCCAAAAATACTTTCAATAGAAGCCAGCATCATACTCTCTCCTGTTTTCTAGACTAGAATGAGGTCATTTGGCCACTTCTAACTGGGAGTAAAATAGAGTAACTGAGTGTCAAGCAAAAGAGATGCCATTTGCCATGAAAAGTTCAGGTAAGTTGTGATTTGTCCCTTTAGGCTGAGAATTGGCACTACTTTGTTTTGTTTTGTTTTGCTTTTAAAGCATAAATGAGTGAATAGAGTGATCTCTGACTGGAAAACAAATAACATATGTATTGAATCATCAGTTAACAAACATTATCAAATTCTTGCATTTTTAATATGTTCAGTTACATTGTACATATATGGTTATGGGTACACAGATAGAGAGACAGACGGAGACAGAAACAGAGAATGAGAGGAGACAGGCAGGCAAAAAATGAGAAAGAAGCGAGAGGCAATGGGGTGTTGTCGGTTGACGCATGTAAGTTTATAGTTCTCTTTATGTTGTCTGTATAGCACTACAATTGTGGCTGGGACTAAGTTTGCTCTATTATCTGGTCCTCTGTTCCATCTTCATAATATAATCATTTATTTTGCTGGACATGTTTAAGGCAAAGAGATTTTTTAAAAGTACTTTATTATTCCCAATTTTCATTAAAATGAATAACTGTAATGCTCTTATATGTAACATTTGCACATAAAATTTTGTTCCTTATTATCAACTCAATGATGGCCTTACTTGGAATAAATGATTAGCTATTATCAAAATTAATTTAAAGACCTTTGTTTGATGAACTCCTACATAACACAAATGGGACTATGCAGGGTCTGGTGACATTATTAATGTATGCATAAGTAATAATATTGATTTATCCATAAAACATAAATTGGAATAAAAACTACAAAAGATACCCTGTGGGTATCTTTTGAACTGCCAGAAAAATATTAGTGTATAATGAAGATCTCTTGTTTATGAGTTAAAGTTTGTAAATTATCCTATAAGGTACTATTTTCATTACTAATTAAAGACTACGATTTTTAGAAATAAAAGAAAATTTACTATAAAATAACTTTAAAATAATTTACTGAGATGTTTCCATTCACATATGTTAGATATCCTTTTTCCCTTGCTTCTTAGAAAAGATGCATGCTGTGTAGATAGTCAGAGATCCATCAACCATGTGATGGAGCTAATCTCTTTTAAATGGTCAGTGCTTTTCATAAATGTATGATTATAGAATATTCATATTCTATAGTAAATAAAATAGACACGAAGATAGAACATCTGTTAAGAAACACATGATATGTCTAACATCAAAATACTTTACAGTTTCATCTTACAAATGAGAAAGTCCAATATTAAGGGATAGATTTTACAAGGAGACGTCAATCATCTTTTTTGTAATATTTGTGGATTTTCTCCTAAATTTACCTACTGATATATTTTCTGAAGTTTACAAATTGAATAATTCTTTAAGTTAAGGCCAATAAGCCAAATTATACAATAAATAGTATCCATAAGAAAGCAAAGAGGCTATTAGGAATATTAAAAATATAGCTTTATTTTATGTATATGCTTGGTCATAGAGAGCTTGAAATGATACAGGATATGGTGCAGCAAGACTTTAACAGGATGTATTACTTTTGAAGAAAAGTAAGAAGTCAATAGAATTACCAAGCTATATTAAAGGGATAAGGGTTCTGAGATTGTAGGCACAGTTTGAGCTTTTCTGGGTAGAAAATTCAAAATTTGTCTAATTTCCACCTTTATTCTAGGTCCATTATTTTTTAATCGTAAAGATATTCATTCGTGCCATATGTGGAATAGATGATTTGGGACTAATTCAATCCAAACAGTGTAGTTACTCAAAATATGAACTATTGATACAATAAGATTAAAATACCAGCCCTCTGTCTTACTAGGTATATTATCTGAGATAAGTAGGAAATATTCTCTGTACCTCTGTTTCCTAATCTACTGAATGAGTATGATAATAATATCTACCATTTAGGGTTGTTATGATAATTCCTTGAACTCCTCTATGTTATACCATTAGAATTAAATACCATATGAAAGTGTCAATATTGAACATTCCTCAGAAACAACAGTTTAAAGACTCAATCTATGAATGAGTCTCTTATTCTTCACTCTGCCTTCAACTCTGCTTCTCCATTAAATCTACCCGTTGCAAAGCTGCCAAATAAATACTCTTTTAAGTGTAATTTTCACCCTGTCATTTTCTACCAGAGAACTACCAGAAATTCTCAGGTGTCTACTGGTATTTAAAAAAATTTTAGAATATAAAAAAAAATTCTCTACAATTTACCCTCAATTTAAAATTTAAAATGTATTCCAAATTATCATTATTAGAGGCTCAGTGCATAAATTTGTGCATGGGTGGGGCCCCTCTGGGTGGCCTACAGGGATCAGGCCAAAACCCTCAGTCCAAAATTGCCTGTAGCTCGTACCTGCTGCCCCTGCTCATCCCGGCCCCACTGTGCCTTCCACGAGCTCATGCCCAATCAGTCGCCATCCAGCAGCACTCACCAGCCATGAGCCTTGTATCTGGCACCCTTTTTGGGGGAGTGGCCTGTGATATTGGGCCCCTTGAGGGGTCCTGGATTGCAAGAGGTTCAGACCAGGTTGAGGAACCCCACCAGTGCACTAACGGGCCTAGGAGAGACAGTGGGAGGGTTCCAGGGCATGTCTGGCACATCTCATTCAGTCCCAATAGGCAAGATAACCACCAGCAAGATAACCTACTCGTAGGAACATCTGCCTCCTCGTGGTCAGTGCATGTCATAATTGGTCAAACGTTCGGCTGTCTGCCTCCTGTAATCAATGCATGTTATAGTGAGTAGTTGAGCAGCCTTAGCATTCATTAGCATATTATGCTTTGATTGGATGTTCGGTTCTTCTGCTGTTCGGTCTATTTGCAAATTACCCTTTTACTATACAGGATTATAATTCATGCTCTTTTGGCTCTGAGCAGCTACTGCTATTGACACTAAGTGTTCTCTGACTCTTGGGTTTTTAGAATACTACTGATATCAAGGATCCAATTCAAAAAATAATTTTTAAAAAATATATTTTATTGATTTTTGTTTTTAACAGGGAGGAAGGGAGAGGGATAGAGAGTTAGAAACATCGATGAGAGAAACATTGATCAGCTGCCTCCTGCACACCTCCTATTGGGGATGTGCCCGCAACACAGGTACATGCCCTTAACTGGAATTGAACATGCAGCCTTTCAATCTGATGCTCTATCCACTGAGCCAAACCAGCTAGGGCTCAAATAGGAATTTTTCAGTGAATTTGGGTTGACACCATCTCCTCTCTGAAATTCCTTTCATGCACTTTTGTGACTTCCTTCCTTCCATGGACTTAACCATTGATTTGCCACTACAAAGCTGTGAGAAGAGATTAGGGGAGAACAAATATGCAAATAATACCTTTACCTAGCACTTCAAGATACATGCTCTAAAACTTTTCACCAACATTTCTCCAAATCAAGTCACCAAGAATACACTTGAATTCATTTAGCCACTCAAAGATTCACCAACATTGTATATATAATGTTAATAGATAACAGCTATCATACTAACATAAGTAATATACATCAAATGACTAAATAGAACATATATTTATCCAGTGACAGAGTATTCTAAAATATTACTTGGTATATTGATACATACAGATAGAAATGAAGAATATTACTAACCACGATAGTTGCTAAATGAATATTAAGAGACAGAAGAACTGTCTAAGGCAGCCAGGCTCAGATACCAATTTCTTATATCAAGCTTTTTTTATTCTCCAATACTAATTTTATTACTATCACTATCTTTAGCTCTGCTAATGCTTTCAGTTCTCTGAATATGCTAATGTTCTTTTTATTTTCAGATATTTTGCTTTTCACTGTCCTTTATTTCAAATATCTTTCATTGACTTATAAAAATATTATTCTTTTCTATGAACAATAAGGATAACTTCTTTTGCAATCTTCTCCAAGCAATGGAATACAGTATAAGATGAGGAGCCATTTTTTTTTTATTTCCTTAGAACAGTCCTGGTTTCCATCTGTGACCCAAGAGTAATTATTAGTAGCATTAACTTTCACACTTAAAAATGTCTTATTTGGGATTACATTGAAACTATTGTTAAATAAAATAATAAATGAAAATATATTTTAATCTTCACCCAAAGATATGTTTCATCATTTTTGTTTGTTTTCTTAATTGACTTCAGAGAGAAAGGAAAGAAACATCAATCAGTTGTTTCCCTTCTGTGCTCTGACAAGGATCAAACCCATGACCTTTTGGTGTACAGGACAACTCTAACCAACTGAGTCACCCAGCCAGAATGATAAATGAAGACATTTTACTGATTTTTAAAAAATTTTTTTTTATTAACCATGGATATTTTAATAAAATGGATATTTTTAGAGGATACAAAAATATTAGGAAGCCAACTCAATTTTGTTGCTATATTTTTAAATTTTTCTTAAAGAAATACAGACTCAACAAGACAAAAACCTTTGGTGACAATCATTATATAATGGCTTACAACTATAGAAAATGACTTCAAACTTTGTGCTATAGCATTCTTCACCTTTTTTTTGGGGGGGGGGATAGCATCACAAAATTTCTTTGGAAAACATGACTTATCATAAACACAGTCTTGCTACTGCAACAATTAATTGCCTCCCTGCTTCTCTTTGACACAAGATAGGTTAGTCTTACTATCTTGTGTCAAAGAGAAGCAGGGATTTCTTACTGTAATTTGAATTTTGACAATAACACAAAGATAGAAAGTACATGGCTATGCATACTCTTAAGAAATTTTCCATTAGTTCTTGTTAATTATACTCTACTGATGCTCTGGTTCTTACCATTTCTATTATAATGTTCTTTAAATCATACTGAAATTTTTTGAATTATTATATGTCCTTTCAATAAATGTATTACTTTCTTATGTTAATAAGCTGCATTTCTATTTCTTGTAATTGAGGAATTCAAATTAATCCACCTTAAGATTGAGGTGTTTATCATCTGGCAAAACAGACTAATAGGTTATTTTGCTCATTAACTTTATATTCTAAATAGTTAATTAGACAATTTAGGAAGTGATCCATGCAGTCTGTTTAATGTGGTAGTTAAGAGCAGGGAAGGAAGCCAGACTGTCTGATTTTGACTCGTACATTAATCATGTACCAGCTGTATGACTTGAGCCTCCCTGTCAGTGGCTCAATTTCCTCAAATTTCTAACAAAGATAGCATTGTTTATTTTCTAGAACTATTATGAAAAATAAGGTTGCTAAAAGATTTGAAGTTCTTTAAATAAGACTAAACAATTACATATAGCCAATAATCAATTGAGCACTTTAAAGAATAGAAGCACTTAACCTATTGTTGAAGTTGTTTCTGTGACCTGTTTTGATAAGGTCAGACTGAACTATTCATATAAATTAAATCTTAAGTCTTCAGAAATGGAAAAGCAATGACATAGCCCTGCAATTCTTTATTCCTCACCTAGAGCATTAATGCTAAATACCACTAGTTGCAGATTATCAAATATAAACAAAAACTGTGATAAAATCTAGGCAATATGAATAAGAATCATAATTTCCCTAAAGAGTTCTTTAGGAAGAGCTCGATAATTATGTAAATGGCAGAGTGCATTTCTTTTGTAATACATATTATTTTTCTTCTTACAATATTTAACAGTACATCTGGGACAAAACTAAACATATTTCAATGCTTATTAAAAGTTTTATAATTCTATTTTGTTTGGGACCAAGATTCAAATACATTTGTATGTTTTCTAATCATACTTTTCATAGAAAATAAATGTCTTTCAATAAACTGAGAAATGCCAAAGTAATAATATTTTAGAATTTTTTATCAAGTAATCTATTTATAATCTACTAAATTAGAATTATTTTGTTCATGTGTTTGCATGGATAATAAATAAACTCTAATAGAAACAAACGTGTTAAAATTTATTGCAAAGATAATTCTAACCAAAATTTCTGTTATGTGGCAGAGTGTAATAAAAAGTCTTCAATACCATTTACTCTGTTCTTGTATCTATATATTTTTACTTTGGAAGCTTGAGGAATTAACTTTTATGTTTAGTTTAGATTAAATAAAATTTACAATGCAAATTTATGAAGTTTGAATTAGCTATAATCATTTTTTGTATTTATTCAAGAACAGCTGGAGAGTTCTGTTTCTCACTATGGGGAATCCCTTGTATTTGACAAAATTCCTTCTGAAAACATGTTAGGACAGATACTAAAATATTTTGTTTGAGGTTATTTGAAAGATACAATAAAAACTTCTCAGTTTTGAGAGTGAAAGTACAAGAGTTAAGCATTAAATTAAAAGACACTTTCAATCTCAAAGCAATTTATAAGCATGAAGAATCTTCAGGCTCTCTCCTAGGCTTACAGTTTAATCTGCAGGGTCAAGGGTTAGACATAATAGCAACTAGAAATGGATTAGTTCTCATAAATAATAACCTTCAGAATTGAATTAATATACTGATAATCTCTGGATTATTGTTATTTGCCCCATCCTACATAGCTGTGTGATGCTGAGAAGTTATGGAAAACTTTTACCAGTCTCAAGAGGTTCAGGTGATAATTATGAGTTCAGCCAGGACAAAAGTTAATATCAGGTGAACGATTCACCCCAAACTCCGGTGAAACCATCTATGGAACAACGGGGAACCACGGGGGAAACCCAAGCCATTTATTCCTAAAGGGTCTGAGAGAAGCACTGAGTACCACAGTGCCCTCTGCAGCCTACTTTACATTTTCCATAATGGTCTTTGCCAATGTCCAGCTTAGAGAATAGAGACCAGTGAGAAAGTGTCAACTGAAGCCTGCAACAATCTCCCAGGAATTCAGAGCTCCCAAGGAATCTAGGACCTGAAGGGAAACTGCAGAGAAGGGCAACTAGATTCTCTAATGAAAGTCACTTTCAGGAATTTCTTAACACCTATGCTAGAGGTGTATAAGAGAAGACTCTAAGAAAATAAATAAACAAAAACATCTTAGAGCTTAAAACCTGAACAAAATTCAGCAGTCTTGCCATTCTCAGAAGACAGAGTTCGGCGTTTGAAGATAGACAAGTTGCAAGATCCTAAGAAATTCCAGAAACTTTTTTTCAAATGAAAATCCGATGGACTAACCTCTACCAAAAATAATAACAATAATTAATTTAAAAAATATATATATATATGTATATATATATATATATATATATGTATATATATATATATGTATATATATATATATATATTTCTATATGTAGAAAAACTCAATACAAATAAGTCTTTAAAAAGTATAAAACCCATGTTCAACTTCAGCACAGTTATTTTTCAGTATTCTGTCATCCTACTACAATCTGAAAAGTAATACTTTCATACTCAAAGTGCAACAGTTGATCAAAGTTCAATGGGAAAGCCAAGAAAGAGGACCAAGAGTGCAACTTACTAGCTCTGTGATTTGAGAAAGGCTCTTATATTTTACTAGAGGCCTGGTGCATAGAATTTGTGCGTAGACAGAGGGTGGGGGGGTGTCCCTTAATCCCGCTTGCACCCTTTCTAATCTGGGATCCCTCAAGGGATGTCTGACTGCCCATTTAGGCCCGATCCCACCCTCTCACAATCCAGGGCTGCTGGCTCCCAACTGCTCACCTGCCTGATTGCCCCTAATCACTTCTGCCTAACAGCCTGATAAACCCCTAACTACTTCCTTGCCAGCGTGATTGATGCCAAACTGCTCCCTTGCCGGCCCATTTGCCCCTAACTGCCCTCCCCTGCAGGCCTGTTCATACCCAACTGCTGTCCCTTGAAGACCTGGTCTCCCCTAACTGCCCTCTCCTGCTGGCCTGATCACCCACAACTGCCCTCCCCTGTTGTGCAACTTGTGGTGGCCATCTTGTGTCCTAATGGGGGTAGCCATCTTTGACCTCATGGGGGAAGCCATCTTGTGTGTTCCAGTGACAGTCAATCTGTATATTACCTCTTTATTATAAAGGGTTATTTTAGCATCTTTTTTCTATACATTTAGAAGAGTAATTCATTACGTACTTATAAAGCATATATAAAATAATGTTTATAACTCTCTGAACAGAATCTGTCATGTATTAGGTACTAAAATATTTGAGTTCTCTCTCCCCATACTCCTCTTTCTAATATTATTGTAATTAAGTCACTATCTTTAAGCTATCTGGAGTATGAATGGTGTCTTATTCTTTTGTGATTTTTTAAGAAAATAATGGGTCTGAAAATAAGTAATCAAGCACTGGTATTTTATGAAGGAATGAAGAAATGGATACATTAATTGCGGACTAAAGCATTCTTCCTGAAAGAGGTGCAGAGATGTGATTCAAAATATTAAAAAAATTAAGAAAGAAGGACATAAAATTTATAGAGAACTCTTTTGGAGTAGGTTAATTGTAAGAAATTGTAAGAAATTAAGAAGTTAGTTTTTATAATCCTACAAACTTCAAAATCCAGAAATATAAAGATAAAATGATGAAGAAGAAAAATGTCTGATTGCTTCCTATGAACTTGCAGCTATAAAAGAGTCAAATAAACTCCTTTTATATCCCATGTAATTCCACTCCCTTTGTCAGGAAATTTCTACCAATTTAATTACAAGTATAATAGTTACAATTAAGTGTTAACTAATTTACTATGCATATATTATCTTTTTTTCTTTGTTTTCTTGTGACTAATATACTATTATTTTTTCCTATACCTATAGCTAAAATACAAAATTTCTTAACATAAAAATGCTCTTCAATAATTTTCCTTTTTTCTCCCATAGATGGTAGTTATTATATAATAAAATAATAAAAATATTTTAAGAAAATGTCTAATATATAAATAAATATATTCTAAAAATAATCATATATACCATTTGAAATTAATTTTATATATAATAATATAACATTCTTCTCCTTTAGAACAAATGGCATTAGTAATATGCTCATCTATTTATTGATAGTCTATTAAAATGTGGCCCTCTAAGTTCACCTTTAATATTATTACACCTAAATTGAAGTGTTCTAATACAAATTGAACAATACTAAATATTGTAGTTATATCAAATATGATTAATATATGCATCTGCATATTAGATATATAAATTTTTTATAAACATATAAATACATCACTGTTATAAGAGCTAAAACAAAAATTTAAATATTTAAATACCAATAATTAATATATCATCTCTGATATTCAGTCTCCTCTATTGAAAATTAATTTAGGAGCACTATTTTTTTATACATATCTCCCCATTGCCCCCCCTCCCTCCCAGGCATACCCCAACCTCCCCCAGTGTCTATGTTCATTGGTTATGCTTATATGCATGCATACAAGTCCTTTGATTGATCTCTTATCTACCTCACCTAACTTTAATCTTCCTGCTATAATTTCACAGTCTGTTTGAAGCTTTACTGCCTCTGTATCTATCCTTTTGTTCATAAGTTTATAATGTTCTTTATTATCCACCAATGAGTGAGATCATGTGATGCTTCTCCTTCATTGACTGGCTTATTTCACTAAGCATAAGGCTCTCCAGTTCCATCCAGGTTGCTGCAAATGGTAAGAATTCCTTCTTTTTAATGGCAGCATAGAATTCCATTGTGTAGATGTACCACGGTTTTCTGATCCACTCATCTGTTGAAGGGCACCTAGGCTGTTTCCAAATTGTAGCTATTGTAAATTGTGCTGCTATGAACATAGGGGTGCACAAATCCTTTCTGATTGGTGTTTGTGATTTCTTTAGGTGCACTATTTTGCTACCATTCTTTTCCTCTGTTTTTACCATTTTGAAATAAAATTAGACTTTACTTATAGCTAAAAAATGGCACTAGTTACACAGGACAGACAATTTTATCCATTTTTGCAGGAAATAGAAATGAATTTGTTCTAATCAGAATAATTAAAAAGTAAATTCAAAATTCATGGTAAAGATCTACCTTATTATATTAAAAGCATGAAGAAAGAATGAAGGTAATGAATATGGTCACAAACCCATGGTATAGCCACTGTTGTCTTCTTTATCTGGGTCAAATATTTTGATCTCCCTAGTGCTACTCCACCAAAACTACACATTAGGTCATCTTTAACTTGTGACTTCTAATCAGTTCAACCTCTGTCTTGCCTAGAAATGTTGATAGAGAATGTTAGATGGTTCATAGGATATTTTAAAATCTTGAATTTAATAAGCAATTCCTTTTTTTTATCTGCCATTCAAGCAACTATTTTTCTTCCCAAGTATTTCAGTACATTCAAGCATTCAAATGTATGTGCGTGCATGTGTGTGTGTTGTTTGAAATAAAAATCTGACACCTGATAAGTTGTTTCTTTCTGACTATTTTATCTCTTGCTAACTGTGAGCATTGTCACAATTTGAATTCCCTTTGCAATATTTATTTTTCTAGCTATTTCTGTTGCTTGGAATATTACCCTGGATGATGTTTTATATGCCTCAAAATCACTTATTATCTTTAGTCTGCATACTTTGAGGCTCTGGAGTCAGAGGTCTTTTTTACATTGTAAGCAAGGTTTATTTATAATGGTCTGATATTTAAAGAACCGTTACCTTTGAAACTCTTTTAAAACATTATAGTCCAGGGCCTACTGGCATTCTTTTCTTTTAAGAAAAGAGCATTCTATAATTTTATCTTTTCCGTAATACTCCTGAGTTTTTTCTTAAAAAAGCAACCAAAAAATGTTATATGTTCAAGGTTGTAAAATTTTTTTATTTAGCAATAAAAAGAATATGTGTTTCAGTAAAACAAAAATAAAATACTGCCCCAATATAGGCATGTACAGTATAATAAATTGAAAATTAATTTTTAATTAGTAGATGATTAATAATTTACTCCTTAAACTTGTATTATTTTTCTGGTTATAAAATATGTAGTTATCAGAAACACATTAAAATAATAAGCATGATGGCATGAATGTATTCCACCCCACTTATACAAGAAATACTACCATTAAGTTTTTTTTAAAATTTTTATATATATTTACCTACTTATTCTATAGTATCATTGTCTTGTTTGACCAGAAAATTCCAGGCATAAATGTTCCAAAGGTGTCATGGATGGCTGAATTAAAATAATTGTGATTTAAAGATATATGTGAATATTTACTACAATTGTGTACTGATTTAAAAATGCAGTAATCTCCCAATAGGTGCTTTCAATAATAAGAAGTTTAATCATGAAGGATATTACATTAGGGAGAATGAAGAACATAATATGTAGTAGCACAGAAGGGATATATCATGTATCATGGCCAAGAAAAATTATAAAGGAAACAAAATTGTATAGCATTCATTCATTCATTCATTTAATTTACTTTTTAAAGTTGACATACAAATTATATTGGTTTCAGATTTACCACATATTGATTATACCTTATAAACCACTCCCCTCAATAAGTCTAGAGGTGTCAGAGATATGTATCAATAATTTGTATATTGTGCAAGTAATTATTATTATTGACTATTAACTAAATGAATTTTACTTAATTATACTCTTGCTACATTTCATACACCACTCAGAATTCCTTTTAAAATCTAAAACAGATATTATCTCCTCTAAGATCCTTTGCATTTCATTGAAAAAAATTATAATTCCATAAACTAGCCTACAAAGTTCTACAAAACTTGGCATTTACTTTCACTGCTTTTTTATTTTTATTTTTGCTTGCTTATTTCATTCTGGATGTACTGGTCTGGAGCCTTTCCTTTAGCTCTCCCTCATTTGGGGAGCTTCTAATTCCAGATATTCAAATATCCACTTGACAAATTTTCAATTTTTTTCTTCTTCAATGTTCATTCAGATACCAATTTTTCAATGAGGTTTAACCTGGCTACTTCATACAGAATTCACAAATTCATATCCAAGATCTACTAGTCCTTCCCTCCATCCCTCTCTCCTTTCCTTCCTTCCTTTCTCCCTTCCTTCCTTCCTTCCTTCCTTCCTTCTTTCCTTCCTTCCTTCTTGATTTCAGTCAAAGCCTCACTTATATTGTCTAATATTTTAAGTTAAGTTTGCAGGACATATGGAAGACAAATGAAAACGACTGTTTCTTGACATTAATATTTATAATTTACATAACAGTCAAGTCTCTACTCTTTAAGAATATTCCCTCTAAATAGACCATCAAAAATAGTATACTTAACTGAATAAATTAATTATTATACTAATTAATTAAAGTTGCAAGAATTTACCTAAAGGTATTATTTCTAAAGTTATCAATACACTAATTTAAGAGTATATTAAAATGAGAAATGCTTGATCTTTATCATATTTTCAGAAAATTATTGATTGTTTTATATAAATTATAATGTCAAATGATATCTTACTGAAAATGTATATAATTTAACACCATTTCATGAGCGAATCTTTAGTTGTACTATTCAACACAGTATGTAATTTATTTTAACTTACATCCCAATTCTTAGCAATTTGTTTTGCTTCAGATTAAATATTATGCAAATTTATTTGGTTCCTAGGTTGTTATTTTAAAAGGACATCTTTGATTTATTTGATACTTCTATATAAAATGATAGCTTCAAAAACATTAGTCATAATGAAAGCTGCTAAGTTATATACTTAACAGCAAATATATCACTTCTAATAAATGAAAATCCATGAATGATTTACTTTATTCTAATTTTTAATAACTTCAAAAATGTTAATTAAATGAGAAGAAATAATAAATCTACTAAATTCTTAAAAATAACCTCAACTTCAACATCAATATATGGGTCTATTAAATATATTTCTGGGACTCACCCTCAATGATAAAAGCTTCCAAGAAGATTAAAACTTCATCTTATTATAAAAATGGTTTACTCCCTTCTCTTCACTGTAAATAAAATAGAAGGAAATTTGATTTTAAGAGAATTGTCAATAAATAAAATTTTATTATAAGCCACTACATGTGAGAATTAGTATAAATTGTTTTTTACAATAACTCAGGGATTAATTTAAAATTATATTTGCTATCACCTGGTTACATTCCAACACCCTTGAAGTCCTATTCCTGGCTTGACTCACAAATCATGTTATGCCCATCATTCTTATGTATGGCAATTATCACATGAAGCCAAGACTTTCAGCTCATCCCTTAGGCTCCAGACTCAACCTTTTCTGATCTTATTTCTCATCAACTTCAGCCCTTGAAATTGTTTCATACAATTTAGCAAACTCACCTGTGTTAACAACATTTTTTTCTAAATGTGTCTTTCACTATTGTTGATTTGAAAATAACCTTCTTTTAGGAAAAAAAAAAAATTTTTTTCCCAAGCATTCCCATCAATTGGTGGCTGGTTTTTCACCCATATGTACATTGGTCATGATTATTGACTATATCCATATTGATGTAGATGTTTCTTCTAACACTATGGCATTTCTTTTTCCAATACTATTCCTATAATGCACACCATAATTTGTTCTATTATACCTTAGCCTGGCTGTTACAATAACAAGACTCACTAGTCTCATTGTAAGCATCCTATTCTCCAACCATCACTATGTCATAGCTCACTTCCTCTGTATACTGATTGCTACAATTTATCACATTTTGAGAACCTGTAAACAGTAGATCAACTATATCCACAACTTCTCTGAAAGACTGCACTAGAGTTGCCTGCCCTCTTAGAAAAATTCCTTGATCATTTCTTGCTTAGCCATCATGCCTCTTGGGTCACACACTCCCATATCTTTGCCAGTTTTTTTAGGGAAGATTTCTAATATTTTTTTTTTAGGTTCACATTTTTGGAATTCAATCTGAGCATATATTCATTTACCCCAAATATCAATCATAAAAAAATGCACCTACAACATGCAGTGCCTTCAAATTGGCACTACTATATTACAGTGGCACCTCGAGATACCAATTTAATTCGCTCCATAACCTTGAGGCGTGGGAAACTATGAGACGCTCCAGTAGAGGTATAAACTGGTGGGTTGTGTGCAGCCAGCCTATCCTCAAGATTACTCCTATCTCAAATGTTGCTCGTATTTCAAAGCAAAAATCGCTCTCTCGATGGCTCGTATCTCAAAAATCTCGCATGTTAGGGCACTCATATTTGAAGTACCACTGTATTCATTTTGAGAAGTGATTGGCTGTCAAAAGGTTGTTAAAGGTTGTAAAAGGTTGTTAGAGGCTTTTTCCTGCCTTTAATTCCACTTCATTTCCTCTTGAATTCTCAGCATTCATGATTTAAAACCATCATGACACTGAAATTTTCAAGGTTAACATGGATGTTACAATACTTAACACCAACAGCCTTTTAGTTGTCCTGCAGCAGCATTTGATACTGTCAATCCCCAAATCCTTGAAATATATTTTTTTCACATTGCTTCCAGGAATCATTCTCTTGATTATCTCACTGCTATTTCTATCTTTGTCCTATTTGCTTAATCACTCCCCATGCCTTAAGGCTATTTTCTGCTGTAGTTTTAGCTTTGAATTTTTGATGCCTTAAAACCTCATTGTAGGGAGTGGCTATAAGGTTAAGCCTCAGATTGACCTGTGGCAGAGCCACAATCAAGTCCCAGTTTAGAGGGCACCGCCCTCTTAGCATAATTAAGCTTGACCTTGTGAAGCCACCTAGATCCTTCCTAGGTAGGTAATGGGCTGTTGGAGGTGCAGCAAGTGCTGCCAAAACTAGTGAAACTCACAAGAACATTGTAACTATGTTGACCACAATCTTGTTTGTCTCTGATGATAAAATAAAGCTTCAATTTACAGGCTGGGGTATTTCTGTGTCCTCATCCGGGAATGGAAGATGCTCTGAGCCCCTGCTGTGTTCTCTACGTCTGTCTTTTCTAAATCCTTCACCATCTTCCCCCAGGTTTACCCTTGGCCGTGCTGGTGGAGCACACCTCATGGCTATATTAATAATCTATAAACTGTTATTTTCCCCGAATCCTAGGCTAAACTATGCAAATGCAATTTCCGGTTGTTTTGAAAGTTGTCACTCCAACGACAAAAATAGTTAAAGACATTGAAAATAAGCAATTCTTTTAATACATGAGATAATTGATATATAAAGCAGAACACTTCCCTCAAATAAGTAAACAAGGGACAAATACCAAAAATTACAGCTTACTAGGAGCAGAAAACCACAGCATAAGCCCAGGACTGGAGTTACTACTGCTGGGAGAATTTAAATTGTGATTTATTTTGTTGCCAGAGCATTAAAATAGACTTGATCGACAAATAAAACCTCTGGAGACTCAGTCTTAGGAGAGACTCCATACTTTATGAGTTTACTTCCAGGAGTACCGCTAAGTTTTCAGAGTGAAGAATGAAGGGAAAAAAAAAAAAGCCTTATCTCTTCTAAAAGTGGAGGGAGTAACAGTTTTTAAAAGAAACCTGGAAAAATTTGTTCCCCTTAACAATGGCCTGACCTTAAGGGAACTTACTTTAACAGATTTTTTTTTTTTTCGTAAATACTTCTATAATAGCTGTCAGTTTTATCAAATTCTAACTGACTTAAAGGAAGGGAAATATTCCATCCTAGATCCCTGCAGCCTTTAAAGTCTAAGAAGGAAAACCTAACTAGATCCTTCCTTAGTTTTCCTATCTCACCTACAGGGCAAGTTGGGAAGCACTTGTGAAGATCACAGCCCAGAATGCAGACTTCCTAAAAGACTACTATTCTTTATCATAAGAATATAGAACATTTTCAGTGCAGCCCCATTACTGCGTATCAGTCTGCCCTTTGTGTAATAACAGTAGACTGTAGCTAAAAAATCTGCAAGGCTCTGACCCTATCTTAGGAGGGAGTTCCTGAGAGAGCCTGAGGACAACAGAAAATACAAGGACACTGGAGGAAATTTTACCCACCGATGCTCATTGCTATGGCAAACTGTAACACAACTTAAAATCTATCCAGATAAACATTAAATTTCACTAAAGGCTTATTATGTCAGTAAAATGTGCCAAATATATTATGTACAGGTTTCAACAAAAACTTACAATCATTAAAAACAACAACAACAACAAAAAAAAAAAACAGCTGAGACTGGTTTGGCTCAGTGGATAGAGCATCGGCTTGCGGACTGAAAGGTCCCAGGTTCGATTCCGGTTGGGGGCATGTACCTTGCTTGCGGGCACATCTCCACTGTGGGGCATGCAGGAGGCGGCTGATCGATGTCTCTCTCTCATCGATGTTTCTGACTTTCTATCTCTCTCTCTTCCTCTCTGTATAAAATTAATAAAATACATACATATATATATATATATATATATATATATATAAACAGATAAATTCAAACATGCACTTGCTAAACAGTATGCTGGAAGAAAAGGTTTTATTGCACATGCGTGTGTGTGTGTGTGTGTGTGTGTGAATACTCTTATTGGAAGTACAATATCTGTTGACTCTGATGGATTAAAATTAGACATCTTAATACGACATTGATGGAAAATGGTTTTTAATTTTTCAAAAATATAATACACACAAGCTAATGAACTAACTGAGTCTCCTTCAATATTTCAATATCTGAATATAAGTAAGAATCCCTCTGAATAATGTTAATATATCACAGTAAAAGCATATGGATTCAAAGAATAGGACAGTTTTAATCTACTCTTTACTGTATTTTCTTATGTCATTTTTATTCCACTTTCCTTATTTGCTCCTTTTTAAAAACTAATATGCATGAAAATATGGAAAACACTCCTGGGTATTGTACACATATATCATTATAGCATTTGAGACTAAAGACTATTGCAGCAAAGTGGTATGCATTTATCTATTCATTGCTGCAAATAAGAATGGTAATGTGTTCAGATTGTTTGTGCCTGATACCACAAAGTAGTACTAATTCTGCTTCCCACTTTATAGGGAATGTGATGAGTAGCTGTATTTGACATGACTTGTAATTTTTAAAACAAGAGAATTTTCAGAGTAAGAGAACTAATTCAGTTACAATTTTTTTAAAGCAATATTGAGATAGGTTTATAAAATGGGGTTCTCTCATCATCATCATATGTCATTGGTGAAGCAAAAAGAAAATAATTTAATATGTTCACATAGATGGCAAGAAACATAAAAAAATAAATGTCTGGTAATAAATCAAATATTGGACATAATACTCTGTTTTAGCTGCATAAATTTACATAAACAATTCAATATTAAACAAAAATAAAATGCTTTGTTTTATTACAGTAAATAATTGTTAACATATTTATATTTAAATAATGATATGCATGTAAATTTTTAATATGGAGTTTGAAAATAGTATGAGGCCACAAATTAAATTTAATTCATTTATTAAAAATAATCATGATTAGGCATATATGTGATGTAGTTAATTAGTTCTACATGAGGTAAACAAACTATTATTCACCTATCATGAGCTATATTTTAACAATTCTTTCTGAGGAATACATTTATTTATAAAGTTTTTTAAAAGCTCCATGCACATTATAAAACAAACACATAGTTTCTCTAAGTGGAATAACTCTATTTAACTCCAAGTAAGATGTAAGGGATGCCCAATAACAAATTAAGAATGTGATTTATTGAATGGTGGACTCTCAGTAACATCATTTACTTGTTGATTGATTGTTATAATGGAGACACCTTTGGACCTCTATCAACACACATTGAAGTCAACATTTAGATAAATTAAAATGTCAAGTTCCCACCAAATAGACATAACAATGGTTTTTGAGATAAATAGTTTCTGACTGGAGGTCAAAATATAACTACATCACAGATGTCAGATGTCAATAGCACAAGAGAACAAATTTGAAAATAATAAAATCAGAGAAAGAAATAGGATCATGGAATGGACTGCAATAGAAACATTTCTGAGAAGACTGGTTCTTAAATTGGAAGTTGGAATTTAGTCTTCCACAATATATAAGCTAGATATTCATTGTCACTATTCACTCATAATTATTTAGATGACTTATAAACTTGGGCATTTGAGGCAGAGTAGAAGTTACACTAGAAGCCAATAAACTCATTTTTCAAATATGGAAACCAGAGCTAAAAAGTAAATTATTGCATATCATCACATAATTACTTTTTGGCAATCATAATTGATAGTTATGCAATAGTTGCTATTTCCTTAATGTTGATGTAGGCTTCATTATAAGATGACATTTTTTTTAAATGATCACCTCCACCAAATTGTTTAAAGATGCTGGGTCAATGAAAGAGATTAGATTTGGGAATATCATACCAAATTTGAGGAATGTTATTATGTCTGTGACCTTGAGTCCATTGTTTAAATAATCTATAATTTATGTCTTTCATTTGAAAAGAGAATAAGTTCAAATAGCTATGGATGGATTATATATATATTAAATGTCTAATAACAGTTAATTTCTAACATATATTAGATGTTTATATCACAATTCTGTCTCTATTTCTAATAAGGGGATCTCAGAATCCTATATAATAAAAGCTTAATTGCCAAGTGTCTGGTCAACCAGTCAGCCATTCATCCAGTCAAAGCATAATACGGTAATGAATGTTAAGGCCATTCAACTGCTTGCTATGATGGTTTCCTCCATCTCTGGGGAAAACCAAGCCTCCCTCTTGCTCTATCCATGGCCACAGACATCTTAGTTGGGATTAATTTGCATACTTGCTCCTGATTGGCTGGTGGTCATGGCCAGTGGTGTAGTGGAGGTATGGTTAATTTGTATATTACTATTTTATTAAATAGGATAGTTGCATATTAACTAATAGCAAGTTTTAATGCAATATATTGGGAATGTTATTATTTATTATTAGTTAGTAAAAAGAAATCTTTACTCCCAAAACATTTATAATATTTTTAAAGATAGTATGTTAATACATATTTAGTTATTGAATGTATAACATTCTATATAATAAAAGCCTAATATGCTAAGTGTCCAACTGTTCATTAGACCATTTGACCAGTCATTATGATGCATACTGACCACCTGAGGGCAGATGCTCCATCCAGTAGGTTAGCTTGCTGCTGCGGTCCAGCCAATCAGAACTGGGTGAGATGGGCATGAAATGACCTGGAATCCTCCTGTGATCCTTCCTTGGCCACCTTTATTGCCTCCAATTGGGATTGGGTGTGACATTCCGGACATACCCTAGACCGTGGTTGGCAAACCACCGCTTGTGAGCCACATGTGGCTCTTTGGCTCCTTGAATGTTGCTCTTCCACAAAATACCATGGCCTGAGAGACTCTATTTTGAAGAAGTGGTGTTAGAAGAAGTTTACGTTTAAAAAATGTGGCTTTCAAAAGAAATTGCAATCATTGTACTGTTGATATTTGGCTCTGTTGACTAATGAATTTGCCGACCATTGTCCTAGACAAATCAGTGCACCAGGGTGGTTTTGGCCTGATCCCCACAGGCCAGGTCAAGGGACCCCACCAGTGCACAAATTTATGCACTGACTGAGCTTCTACAATAATCTTAATATATTTACTAAGAACATTTGGGTATTAAAGAACACAGTCATGGTTTCTGATCTCATATAGTTCTTAGTTAATTAAAGAAGACAAATCAGAAATTAAAAATTGGTTTGATTAATATAATGATGGGATACTTGCACATTATGGATATGTCTATAGGTGATACACCTAGACTTTAAGAAAAACCCCTTCAAGAAAGGAATATTCATATTGAAACCTAAATAATTATGAGTTAGTCAGATGGAGATAGTAGAGAATTGGTCCAAAAAGAGAGAACAGTATGTCTGAATCTATTATCTAAGAAAGAACACACTATAATCACTATAATAAGGCATCTGCTAAAAAAAATGTACTATAGGCAGCATGTGTGCAAAGTCAAATATGAGATTCAATGCAAAAACAAAAAAAACAAAACAAAAAGCAAAAGAGATGACAGGGTAGATTTGTTAAAAGACTTTTAAGCAAATAATCTTGGGCAATCCCCTAAATGCAAAAGAAAGAAATGGAACAATTCAAAGAAGATATATGGTATGATATGCATCTCTGGAAAGCTTATAATTTGTTTTAAGAAAGGGTAGACCAGAAGAAAAAAGTAGAAGAGTTTAGAGGCTGTTTTCATATTACAATGAAGTGATGTGGTGGACACTATTGATTTTGATATAAAGGATTAACATATTAAAAACATAATATGAAGTAGAAAGCATGGCAATTGGTAAATTAACATATATGGAGGAAGTGGAGAGAGAGAGAGAGAGAGAGAGAGAGAACCTATGAATAACTCATGTATATGGATATCTGGGGCTACAGAATTAATGACAGTGATTGCATGGAGTAGGTTGTATCAAGACACAGATATTCCCAATTCCCAGAGAGATAATTCAATTATCATGAATATATTGGGTTTTAATGTCAGTGCGGTAGACAATGAATCAGGACACACAATAATTTGGAAGTGGATGACACTATCTGGCAAGTTTTTAGAGATAGAAATAAAAAAAAAAAAACTGAAACTAACATTTGATTATTCTCAGCTAGAGGAAATGTAGACCACAAAAAGTCCTCAAAAGTATTCAAGGTGACAATAAGAAAACATGATATGCCCTGAAGTCAAGGGAGAATAATATCCTGTAAAGGAGGGAATGATCAAGAGCATGTATTGTTCCCAAAGCCAGCACAATAAAGACTGACTTGTGCTCATTGGACTTAGGAACATTTAGATCACTCATGGCCTTGGTTTCATAAGTTTAACAGTTTGGACCAAACAGGAGTTAAAGGTAAAACTATCTTTCAAAAATTTGGTACTATGTACTTGCAAAGTAGTCATTTAATCAATACCAGAATTATAAAGAACTGTTTAACAAACTTAGCAATGTGGTAAAATACACTGAAGATTAAGTATTTGTTTTTAGCTCCTAATTGAAATACCAATTTGACATGAATTATGTAGCCTTTAAATGGAAATATTCTCTTGTGTAGTACCATATTATGTTTAATATTAACAAGAAAGAAAAATGTAATATTTTAAAATGTCCAGACAGGTTTTCAGATGGTAGCTAAATCAAGAAATAGCTTATTTTGCCAAAAGGATTTTTAAAACAACTCTCACTGACAGTGCCCAGAGAATGCTGGTGATGTAGAGGATAAAAATGGACATTAAAACCCACACATCATCAGTAAAACCATAAAAAAAAGAAATAGCAAAATCCAAACCCAAGGACAGGTGATATTTTTAATATGTATAGAATAAAATCCAAATGCTTAGAAGCAATTTGTCATATATCTATTAACTCAGAAAGATTGAGAAAGGCCTTATATAGAAGCTCGAATGCAGATGATGCATTGTAGTATTATACCCCGGAAACCTATATAATTTTATTAACCAATGTCACTCATATAAATTCAATTTTAAAAAGGTGACTAACTCAATGGGAGGTAGTTCAGATTTATTAAAATGCTATAGTTTCACCTGCAGCCAAAAGGATGCTCCATGGCAGAAGTCAACTCTGACTATTCACTTAAAATATGCAACCTTTCTTCTTAATTGTCAAAGATCTGAACATAATCACATAAAGCACTTCTATGATTGGATTGGATTGTTTCCACATATTTCAATGTAAGAAGGAAACCTGGGAATCAAACTGAAAATTCCTTTTTACTTCCGTCCTAAATATATCAATAACATGTCTCATTTCTCTCTCATCCTTCTCTTCTCTCGCTTCCCTTTCCTAACCTATTCTTCTTTTTATTCCTCCCCCTTCCTCTTCTCTTTCTTTTTATTTTTCTATTCCCCAAATGCTTCTTCTCCTCCTCCCTCTTCTTTATCATGCACAATGTCGTTCAAAAAAAAAAAGTCAATACATTTCAAAGTTCATAAACTTTTGCACTACTGAAGTTTGGGACTTGTAATTCTTTGTTGTGAGGGCTGATATACACATTGTAAAATGTCTAGCAACATTTTTTACCTCAACTCATTACATGCCAGGAGCAAATCTGCTGTTGTGACAATCAAAAATATCTTTAGCCAAAACAGGTTTGGCTCTGTGGATAGAGCGTCGACTTGCGGACTAAAAGGTCCCAGGTTCAATTCCGGTTGGGGGCATGTACCTCCATTGTGGGGCGTGCAGTAGGCGGCTGATCAATGTTTCTGACTTTCTATCTCTCTCCCTTTCTCTCTGTAAAAAATCAATAAAATATATTTTAAAAAATATCTTTAATTAATACCACTGATAAAGATGATTAACCAGTCTTAGCATTTTGAAAGAGATTAAAATAATATTTTGCACTTCTGTAGGTTTTTATTATTTTTTAAGATGTTAACTAATTGCTAAATGCAAGGCCACATACTAGATTCCTTGCATTACAAATTGCTAAGTCATAGTGAAAACTGTATAGAAGATATATAGATATTTAAGAAAGAGTTTTATTCCATTTCTAACAAAAAGATACTATTTAAGAGACACAGAAATTAAAAACTGTATTTAATCCTATCAGATCTACTAAATAGCAGTTCAGCCACCAGGTAAACAATTTTAGGTGTGTGTACTACCAATATCCCAAACATATTAAAATGTCAAAATAGAAATAAAGCTCTTCTCTCCTACACCCTTATTTTCTCTCTTGTGTCTGTAAGTAACTGACACTATTTCTAAACATCTTTGATATTTTAGTAATTTCTTACATCGGCTGTTTATTGGTTTTCAGATAAGTGCTGTTTTTGTTTTTGTTTTGTTGTTGTTTTTTTAACTTTCATAATATTCTCTGTGTTCAAACATTGGTCTATATTAACTTCTCTGTCTTGATATTTGCATTCCTATTTTCTGGAACACAGACAGTGTTCCTGACATAGAATAGAGATGACTACAGAGAGATACCTGCTAAGAATCTACATAATGTTCCAGAAAGAAAAAGAAGTTTTTCTAGAGGTAGAATTGAAGCAATGGGTAACAGTGACATAAAAGGTTATTTATACATTGAGTATGGAACATTATGTGATATTCTGTACTAGAACTTGAGAGGAAATGTTTTCTCCAAATACAAAATGTTTTTTTTTTCAGTTATTATTATATAAAGTATAAACTTTATCCTCTTCCTAAACATTAAAGTTAAATTCTTTTTCTTTTCTAAAATAATACTTGAGTTATATATGATATCATAATAGCCACAGAGTTTCTAATTCTTTATCTTCTCTAATTATAATAAAAACAAGAAAAATCCTTATTAAATTGCTGTCTAAAATTGGAGTGGATCTAAATAAAAAAATCAACTAAAAACCTGGACAACAACACTGTTTTTAGTAATAGCATCATATCTGGAAGAAAAGTTTGTTAAAACCCTGCTAACACCACTGATTTGAAATGGTTACACAGAGACCATTAAAACGAAAAAATAAAAAATAAAACTGTTTGGTGATGCTTTAACATAGCAGAGAAAAACATATAACAAGCAGAAAGACAGAGCTATTAAACTGGGGTGTGGGGTGGGGGAGGGAGGAGAGGAAGGGGGTGGGGTAAAGATCTATTGAAAGATATGTAAGAAGGCTACCCTAAAGGATTAAAGAAATAACTTTCTTTGAACTAGATTTATTGTTCAGAGCAGAACAGGAATACAGAAAATGTGTGATTCATATCCTCAAAAAGATTAAAAAGAATGACTTCTTCTGAGAATGTAGAGCTATCCTTTATAGGGAAGGACACATCTATAATAAAAATCATTAAAAGTTGTTTAAAAGCAAAATTGTCAAATTAAAAGTTAAGTCCCATGCTCATTCCAAAAGAATATCATGAATCATATTTAGCAGAAATTTAAAACTGAAAGGAAACACAAACACAACAACTAATAAATATCCAAAGGCACTCACACTACCTGTTCATAAACATGCATGCATTTACACACACACACACACACACACACACACACTTACACACATATACAAACTCATTTATATAAAAATGCACTTATATATACAAACATACCATATTGCATAGCCAGTCACACATTATATTTATATAAATGTGTGAATTGGTCATGACACCTTCACAGTACCAACTGAACAGCAGACTGTGTAGGGCAACAAGGCCGGCAGGGAGGTTAGCGAGGAACGACCAAATGACCGACCAGCAGGTTGCATGAGGTAATCAGGCTGGTAGTGCGGTTAGCAAGGAATGACCAAATGACTGACCAGCAATTTGTGTGGGGCAATCAGGCGAGCAGGGGGAGGCTGTGAGTGGTGACCAAGCCAGTAGAGGGGGACAGTGAGGGGTGGCCAGGCCAGCAGAAGGGCAGTAGGAGGCGACCAGGCCAGCATGGCAGGGGGGAAGTTGGGATTGACCAGGCTGGAAGGTGGGGGGAGCTGGAGGCTGTTAGAAGGGGCAGTTGGAGACAACCAGACTGACAGAGGGGGAAAGTTGGGGACAACCAGGCTAGGGGGGGCAGTTAGGGGTGATTAATCAGGCATGAAAAGGCAGTTAGGGGTGATCAGGCAGGGAGACAAGTGAGCAGTTAGGAGCCAGTAGTCCTGGATTGTGAGAGAGATGTCTGACTGCCAGTTTTTGCCAGATCCCTGGGATGGGGCTGAAACTGGCAGTCGTACATCCTCTGAGATATCCTAGATTGGAGAGGTAACTGCTAGGCTGAGGGGACAACTCCCACCCCACCCCCCATGCATGAATTTTATACACCAGGTCTCCTGTGTTGAGCATTTGCCCCTGATGGTCAGTACATGTCATAGCTACTGATCAGAGCATCAGTCTCCTGGTGGTCATTGCACATCATGGCTATGGTTGGATGGTTGGGTGCTCAGATGATCGCTTATCCTTTTGTACATATAGGTGTATACACACACAAATTTCACATATATAATATGTATATGTGTAGATATATATGTATAGCACACACACAGAGACATGTGTGCAAACCACACACATGGCCAAATGATATGCAACTACATATGATCACATGATACACAGAAATACACACATAAAGTATAAATATTTATAAAAGGCTCTAAGGAACAAAAAATCACTGCCTTAGAGTATATACATTTATGTATAATTTATAAATACACAAACACACAAATATCAGAAACTTTTTTTAATTCCTAAGGAGAAATTTAATAATCATGTATAATAATCTCTAATTAAAACACTATAAATTGAAAATAGAACATAAACATAAAATTATACTTAAAAATAATAACTCCTTGGGAGTAACCTAAATTTTTCTCACTAAATTTTAGAGGAAAGAACATCAAATACACTGATTTTAAAACTGTCCTGGTTTACTATTTTTTAAAATTAAAGATGTCTCACTAACAGAGTAAAAATTCTAATGTATATTTGATCCTGTAATCATTTTCTTGGAGATCTAAAATCATTTTCATAAAGAGTATTTCCTGAAGAAAATTTACTTCTTGAAATGACATGACAAGCCATACATCAGACCACTTTCCCTGTCACTTATCCTTCACCACAGCTTTGTGTAATCTGTTCTTTCTTTAAAGACAAGTTGTAATGATAAAACATAGATTTCAGTCTGATAATACTGCTTAGAAACCAAACCATGCAACCCAATATCATACCTAGTATTCATTGAGTTATTTCAATTCTATTTGTCTGAACCATTTGTTTTCTTGAACTAAATGCTCAGCCATCAGCCAATTAGAAAAAACTTTTTTTTTTCCCTTCAGTTATTTGAGGTATTATGAAGCAATAAAATTTGGCACATTTGCACAATTTCTAAGGTTTCTCTATACCAGGCCTTTCTTAAAATCACAGTGGGAATGGGATACAAAATGAATAAGTGAGAAGGCTTAGTGAGGAAAGATGTGTGGCTAAGGAATTAGCCCTATCACCAGTTGTTACTGTATTTTGAGACATATTTCCTACTAGAGGCCTGGTGCACAAAATTCATGCATGGGGGTAGGGGGTGTCCTTCAGCCCAGCTAGACCTTCTCCAATATGGGATCCCTCTCACAATCCAGGACTGGTGGTTCCCAACTGCTTGCCTGCCTGATCACCCCCGAATCACTCCCCTGCCAGTCTGATTGATGCCTAACTGCTCCCCTGCCAGCCTGTTTGCCTCTAACTGCCCTCCATGCAGGCCTGGTTACCCACAACATCCTTCCTCTGCCAGCCTGGTCACCCTTAACTGCCTTCCCCTGCAGGCTTGATCACCCCCAACTGCCCCCCCCCCTTGCAGGCCTGGTCCCTGCCAATTACCCTGCCTGGTAGCCATCTTGTATCCACACAGGGGCAGTTATCTTGTGTGTTGGAGTGACAATCAATCTGCATATTACTCTTTTATTAGATAGGATGAAGCCTTGTTGCATGGGAGGGGGCCAGCTGGTTTGGCCTGAAGAGTGTCTCAGATCAGGGTGGGGATTCCCTTGGGGCATGGGGCAGCCTGGGCGAGGGGCCTGTGGTGATTTGCAGGCTGGCCACGCTCCCAGCAACCCAAGCAGAGGCCCTGGAATCTGGGATTTATTTGTCTTCTACAATTGAAACTTTGTAGCCTGGAGCAGAGCTAAGAAAAAGGAAGCTATTTACATTGGAATTTATTTATCTTTTATAATTGAAACTTTGTAGCCTTAAGTGGAGGCCTGGGCCTGCCAGGGTGTGTGTAAAGCTTGGCTTCCTCCATCATCGGGGAAATCCCAGCCTCCCTCCTGTTCTCTCTGTGCCTATAGCCATCTTGGTGTGGTTAATTTGCATACCAACTCCTGATTGGCTGGTGGGCGTTTCTTGTCGATGTGGCTTGTGGGTGTAGTGGAGGTATGGTCAATTTGCATATTACTTTTTTTATTAGATAGGATTGTCTTTCTACTACTATAAACACCTTTCCCCAAGTAACTTAAGTTGGCCTATGCAAAAGTTTTTCAACGATGTCTTATGTGTGTCTGATAATTCCATAATTATTTTTTTTTCTGATTATTGTTTCTGCCAGCATTCTGTGTTGGACCCTTGTCTTCCTATGGGTTTCAATATTTTTTGTTGTGTGATCTAAGTTTATCTGTGGCAATTCCCAGAAGAAATGTCCTCTTGAGAGGGCTTTGTTTGCTTTACTAGGTTCCTAGCTTACTAACATCCAAGAATGGTTTAAAATATCTCCTTGCATCCAAAATTGCTGGATTTGAAGTTGTTTTATATTTGAGTATCAAACTCCCAGGTGCTTTGTGGTTGTGAATTTTCTAAAGTTTGTTTTATTTGACTTTCCCCCACTGTCCACCAACTCACTGTTTGAGACAGTTGACTTCTTGTGGTATCTCCCTGTGGATTCAGTTTTATTCTAGTTTAGTTTTGAAATAAGATTAAGTTTTAAGTTTTCGATTTTTAGTTTTGTTTGTGTGTTTTCATATCCTTTCATTATTTCCACATGGAAAGCACTCTGCTTCTGTCAAACATCTCACACATGTCAGAATGGCTATCATCAACAAATCAACAAACGACAAGTGCTGGCAATGATGTGGAGAAAAAGGAACCCTTCTTCACTGCTGGTGGGAATGCAGACTGGTGCAGCCATTGTGGAGAACAATATGGAGTTTCCTCAAAAAACTAAAAATGGAACTCCCACTTGACTTATAGGAATATATCCCAAGAAACTAGAGCCACCAGTCAGAAAGGATATATGTACCCCTATGTTCATAGCAGCACAATTTACCATCCCTAAGATTTGGAAACAGCAGATGAGTGGATTAAAAACCTGTGGTACATCTACAAAATGGAATGCTATGCTATGGGAAAAAAAGAAATAATTCTTATCATTTGCAACAACATGGATGGAACTGGAGAGCATTATGCTAAGTGAAATAAGCCAGTCAGAGACAGATAAGTATCATATGATTCACTCATTCATAGAATATAATGAACAAAACAGATCCAGAAACAGAGAAGCATCAATCAGACCATCAAACCTCAGAGGAAAGGTAGTGGAGGGTGGAGGTAAGGGGGAGAGATCAACCAAAGGACTTGTATGCATGCATGTAAGCCTAACCAATGGACACAGACACCAGAGGGGTGAGAGCATGAGTGTGGGGAGGGAGGAAAATAGGGGCATAAGGACACTTATGTATATAGTATATTTGCATTCTATGTTTTTTTAACTTGAGGAATGGAATCATATTCACTGTTTTGGGTTTGTTTGTTTTTTTTTTTCTATGACTTATTTGTCCTTTATTCAACATTGTTTTCACTCATTTTTCTTGATGAAAATACTACTGTAACATGATGTTTATAGCATGGACACATTTATTCCAGTCTTAACAAACCTTTGGGTTGTTATTTATTACTACATTCTATAAATTCTATAATTTGTAATTGACTTTTAAAATTGAATATAAAGTAGAAACATAAGTAATTTTTGTTCAATGGTACCAGTAATATTATTAAATAGACACACATTCATTAAAAATCTAAAATTCCAGCTCTGGGTGGTAGTTAAGTGGTTAGAGTATTGGCCTCCATACTAAAGGGTCCGGGTTTGATTCCTGATCATGGGCATGTAACTGGATTGCAGGTTTAATCTCTTGCTCTGGACCAATAAGAGTGCATGCTGAAGGCAACCAGTTTATGTTTCTCTTTTCCATAAAAGATTTTTTCCTCTCTCTCACCTCCTACACTCCTTCCACTTTCTCTAAAAGTCAATGGAGCCCTAACTGGTTTGCCTCAGTAAATAGATTATCAGCTTATGGAGTCAAAGGCATGTACCTTGGTTTCAGACACATCCCCAGGAAGGGGTATGCAGGAGGAAGCTGATTGATGTTTCTCTCTCATCGATGTTTCTAACTCTCTCTCCCTCTCCCTTCCCCTCTGTAAAAAAAAAAACAATAAAATATATTAAAAAAATAAATAAGTCAATGGAAAAAAATATCCTCAGCTATGGCTTTAAAAAAATCTGAAATGATAATTTGGTCATATTTTAAATTAACTTCTGTGAGTGTATCTAATTCTGATTTTATTTTCTGCATCACTAACCTGCTTGACAGATCATATTATCTTAATCACTTTGGATTTATAATAACTTATGTTCTTTTGACTGTAACTTTATTTAATGTATAGGAAATCTGAAACATTTATGATATAAACACTACAGATTTTATGTTAAAGATACTAATATATTTACTAATGTCTTCATCAAATATATGACTCAGGAAAAAAATGCTATATGTATCTTGGTTATATTTTTGTAGGTATCTAATTTCTTTTGTTATTGTAAAAAATAGTCACCCCTTCATTCTTCCCACCATAAAATTGCACACATACACACACACACACAAACACAAACATTTTACTACTAACATGATTAATATTTCATTTGTAAAGTAGAACCATGCAAGGACAAATCATAATTAAATTTCTGAAAATTAGAGAAAAAAAAAACAACTTTGAAAGCAGACTGAGAAAAACAAACTATTTCCTATAGGGAGTCACCTAGTTAAATTTCAGCATATTACTCATCTGAAACCGTGGAGGCCAGCAAAAAGTGGAACAATATTTTGCAAATAAACTTCTGTATCCAGAAGAACTGTACTTCAGAAAAAAAAAGGGCAAATAAATATAACCACAAGCAAAACTGGAATATTTTTTACTGTAAAACTTCCTCTAAAGATTGGCTAATGGAAACTCATTGAATAATAGGAAATGATAGATTCAGTAAGCTTATAGCATTGAAGGAAGAAAGAACAACAGAAAGAGCAAAAATATGGTTATGCATAACAGACTCTCTTTATAAATTTTATAAATTATATAGTTGATTGAATTAAAATGATAATGTTATTTTATTGTCAAACCATGATATTTATAATTGAGGAAGTTAAAAGTATCCAAACTGTCCTACCAGTGTTGCTCAGTGGTTGAGAATTGACCTATGAACCAGGAGGTCACAGTTCAATTCCCACTCAAAGCAGGTATCTGGTTATGGGCTTTGCCACCAGTAGGGGTTTGCAGGAGGCAGCCAATCAATGATTTTCATCATTGATGTTTCTATGTCTCTCTCCCACTTCCTTCCTCTCAGCAATCAATAAAAAAACATTTAAAAATTTACAAAAGGAACTAAACTGAAGAAAGGTTTCCACACTTGGCGCACACACATACAAACACACACACACAATGAAAGATCTTATTCCCATTAATCTCAGATAAATCACATGTATATATTCTAAAACTCAGAGCAGCTAATAAAAAAATACAAAGAGATATACTCAAAGACATCATATACAAATCAAAATGGAATACTAAAATATATACTGAAATAATCCAACAAAAAGGCAACAGGAGTAAAAAAAAGTATTGAGAACCAGAGGAAACAAAGGAAAATAATAATAAAATAAGGCTTCAGCTCTAACACATCAATAAATACATTTAATTTAAATGATCTAAATAAATCAACAAAACCATGATTGGCAATGTGGATTAAAAATATATAACTATATTATCTTTACAAAAGTTGTAACTGATTATAACATATCATAGCAAGGTATTTTTGTTTAGCTTTGGTGTTATCAGATGACCAGGAAAACTTATGGACAATTCCAAAGCATCAATATTCTAAAATGAAGAAGTTTGCTGAAATTTCAATTCCTAAAGTTTGCCATCACTTTTATTACACACTTGATGATATAGTTACTTCAGAATTTTTCATTCTTTTACTACAGAAAATAGAGGAGAATTATCCAGAATAGTTGAAACTATGTTCATATTGCCAAATTCCTCTTTAAAAATCTATT